>CALSBV010011423.1:4815378-4833069 GCA_943590825.1 Bovichtus diacanthus | reverse complement strand
CTCCTCTTCTCTTTTCCTCTCCTCCTCTTCTCTTTTCCTCTCCTCCTCTTCTCTTTTCCACTCCTTTTCCTCTCCTCTTCTCTTTTCCTCTCCTCTTCTCTTTTCCTCGCCTCCTCTTCTCTTTTCCTCTCCTCTTCTCTTTTCCTCTCTCCTCTTTTCCTCTCCTCTTTTCCTCTCCATAAACTGGACAGTAAAACTGTTGCTCTAATCTCAACCTGAACTCTTTACTGACTCACCATTTCTTAAAATGACGACCTTGACATGTCAAAGGAGCCATTGTTGATTTTACTTTGCGTATAATGTGAATTTGAGAGAGTACACATCGTCTCATTTGAAATGGAACATTTGGTAAATTCCAAATCCACGCGTGTTGGAGATTTACCAAATGCATTTGGAATTCAGTATCAAATACTAATGGCAGCCTTCTCTGGTTCATGAATAATTTGCTCTTTTACTCATTTACTCCACATCTGGTGGCAAGAAAAGAGCAGAATGAGTTGCAAGTGCGCAAGTTGTTTGGTTCGACATTGCACCACAGTGTCTTGTCAGAGCACGAGTAGTGGTTTTCTGAATACTGTTATTTGTGCCATAATATAGCAGTAAAATCTGTGAGGGCGACCTTTTTCTCATTGTGATGATGACAGTAAACAATATCATTAAGCGTATACTATTGTTGTGACATGTTTTTAATCACATAAAGAATGACAAAATAATTGAATCAAACTGTTTTTGATCAATTACCATTTTGTGTTTTTATACATAAACTTACCACAGTTAATGGTAGTTTCAATCCAATTTTATCCACGCGAGCGGTGCAGCTCCAAGGATGACAAAGTTGGTCCACCACGAACTCCAGACTGAACATTTTTTATATCTTAACTACATGGATAAATGGATTGCCAGGAAGTTAGTTGCAGGTATCCATGGTGCCCAGATGATGAATGCTCATGACTGATGATCCACTGACTTTTTCCTCTAGCTCCACTGGCAGGTTTCTTTGTGGTTTTGAGTCAAATGTCTCAATAACATTTTCGAGGGATTGCCATGCAATTTGGTACAGACATTTATGCTCCTCAGAGAGTTGGTGATCCCTTCATTTTTAAACTAGAGCTTTTAAGTTGTCCTCAGCTTTGGTTTATCTATTGACATTTTCATCAGCCTCAGCTGTACTCGGCAAACTTCACTGACTCACCAGCATGGCTGTACACTCTTAGGCTGCAACACGCTCATTCATTTGAATGAGGTCAACCAGTTACGCAGCTGGAGTGCTAACGAAGAAGAAGCCAACAAAAAAAGTAAAAACCAGGCTAAACTTTTGCTATAACGGCAAAGCATTGCTTTCGCTACATTCCTGGAAGTACTTTTTAACGTGAACGTCCAATTTCTACTGTTTACCTTGCGGTCATCGAGATGAAAGATAAAATAGTTGTTGCCATCTCAAACAGCCCTGGTCTCGCTAACTAGCTTTATATCATCTCACTGGCACTATATCATGCTAAATATCAGACATGCCGGGATAAATTATTACATTTGGTTGGAAGGCATCTGAACTTTGATTTCCAGTAAAGTTGGTTTTGGAGAGTCATTCGTCAGTAGCAGCAGCAGGTAAATGTTTTAAAGTAGGAAAACTGCAAACATTTAGGGAGGAGGTACTTTTTGGAACGTGATCTGTTGGAAAAGATGAATAATGTTCCCATCTGTTGATTTGGCCATCTATACATTTATCTGCTTGTCTCTCCATTTTAACATCCATCTTCCTCACTCTTTCGCTCTCCTATAAATACTCATCAGTATGCAGAGGCTGCGGTATGACCTATTAAATGTCATTTGTCAAATTGCAGCCAACTGGCTTGTCTGCAATCAGGCTCAATGTGAATATATTTTGACATGTGTTTTTCCTGCCCTCTGCTGAGTGCCTAAGGACCTGTGACAGCCCCAAGCCTCTCTGAATACTAATAAAGTTAGCACTAATACAGTTGGCAAGGACGTACGCACACGCACATACACACACACACACACGCACACACACGCTGGAGCCCTGTCAGCAAAATGACACAGCAGATGCAATCTCCATATTCCTATAATATAGTACCTGACAGTCACAGCAAGTGGCACTGTCCCCTTTGATCAGTGACAAATGTGTGACACACACACACACACACACACAGACACACACACACAGCTGACATATGATTAGGCATGCCGACATATTCATACAAAAATGCAGACACACACACATGCAGGATAGCAGGTCCGTGTGAGAGCTGGTCATGTGTTTCCCAGCAGTGGAATCCGGTCCCTGGAGACCAGCTGGATGACACAGATGTTTGTGGGCTTTGGGAGCAGATGCTGCTGAGCTCCTGGAGCACAGTTTTTACTTTGTGGCCAAGTTTCAGAGTCATGCTTTGGCATGATTTAAAATAAATCAGGTATACAATGGTGAATGTAGCTCTAACCTCAGAGGTGACCAATTGTGCAACAACACATCAGAAGAAGCGAGTGGTCTGTCCGGTGAGAAGGTAGACTGAGGTTTGAAGCAGATGGTGAAGAGGAAGATATACAGTAGTTCAGATCACCAAATGTATTAGAGGGAAGCATCCTCCTGCGGCTTATCCAGCCACAAATACTGATGAAAGCAAGTAACTTAAATTACATCAAAGTTTAAGTCAAAATAATGAATAATTCTTACTATTATTGTGTGTCCGATTTTTATAAAGGTGACCAATATGTTTTTTGGTGCAAACAAAAAAAAAAGCATGAGATCTTAAATCTACATTCTAAGAAAATATTTTGCCAGCCAAATCAAATTGTTTATAGGATATGCATTCTTATAAAACATTTGTTTGTTCCAAGTATTTGGCTCCTTTCTTTATAGGGATTGTATTAAGGGGATAAAGTATGTCCATGAATATTTGAAATGAGATATGAGTTCACAGTTAATTACAATTCCTCCCAGGCGTTGAGGAGTTGCATGTTTGGTCTGTGGCATTTTGCCAATAACACTTGTTGACCCGTTGCTTCTTCACAGTAAATTTAGTTTGTACGCCCACTGGCGTTTTGGAGGATACTGCAACACACAACGCGTTGAGCATGGACGCCTTTGTAGGTGCTCGTAGCTGGCGCGCAATCCGTGTCTCGCACAAGTATAAACGAGACTTAAGTCTTTTTAGCCTAGCTTTAGTCCAGAGTGAAACCAGTTAAAAGGTAAAAATGTTCAGTGCAGAGCGTGGTCAAAAGCCTGGACAGATGATGTTTTGCCTAATACAAAAATGTCTTATCCTTAAAATACCCCCATAGAGTTGGATGAGAGAGATTGGTAAAAAGTAGTGCTGCAGCTAACAACATTTTCATTATCTATTTAATTTGGTCTGTATAATATCAGCAAATAGTGAAAAGGGCCCATTTCTAATGTCCCAGAGCCCAGCTCAAGATGACATCATCAAACTGTTTGTTTTGTTCAACCAACAGTCCTAAACCTAAGAAATTGCACATCACTGTCGCAACAAAAAAGGAGCAGACAATCCTCACAATTTAGAAGATGGAACCAGAGAATGTTTGGCATTTTTGTATGAGAAATGACTTTAGTGGGTAACCCAAACAGCAGGTGTCATTAAAATGTTACTCTAAACCTGCGGGTGTTGCTAGAGGGAGTCAGCCAATGTCAGTAGGAATCATCTTCTGGGGACCATGAATATGTGTAAAAAAAAAATTAAAAAAAAAGAATGTCATGGCAATCCATCCAATAGTTGTCGAGCAGCTTGCATGGCTGAAACAATCCTCTACAGCAGGGCCAGAGAGAATGAAACGTTTTTCTGTATTATATTATATATATTACAATGTAATAATAATGTAAATAAAGTGCATAATATAAAATGGAATAATTACATTTACATTATGTATGTAATAATTAAATGATATGTTTTGCACTTTATTGTGTGTTTTCTTATGCCTGCCCTCATGGTCCGTAGAAAAAACGGTCCTTGGTGCAAAAAAGATCGGGGACATTTTTCTCCCTCCACCTATCCCATAGCTCTAGCAAGGATTACTTATGCCTCTGTTACTTGAGAGTGTGGTTTTTTTTTTTGTGTCAAAAATCTTTATGTCAAGTCAAGGTCATGTTCGCAGACCTCAACAATGTGTTAAACGCACTGGGTGTGTTCGTCTCCATGGTTATCGTTGTGATTCGGTTGCTGCTCACATGGCCATGCAAGTGTACTGATTGGCTCAAGCTGGAGTTTAGTGGGATAATAAAGTTTTGGCAGGCGGAGGAAAACCTCAGTCGCTTTCAATGGACATAAACATCACTGCTGCTCAGCCTTCAGAGTACTGATTTCCTCTGCTTACATTTATATGATGTGAAATGATGCACTGAAAGGGATAAATACATGCTCTCCCTTATTTGCCTTGCAAGTAAACATTATGATGTTGTGATTGTGTCTCTTTTCTGAGTTTTAAATGGGATTAATGGAGTCCTGTCTGTTTTTTTTTAGGGTTAACATAACGGCGCTGTATTGGGTGGCCATCAGCTACACACTCGCACGTAGCAAGTTTGGCTTGGCTTCATGGCTCTGAAAAGGCCATGGTAGCTGAGGCATTATACTAGGCAGGGCCATGACACAGAGTCAGCAGTTAGCAGCATGGAGCAGAGGGGATTTTATGCTGCCAGGCTGCCTTCATGCTAGCCTAGCGTGGCACGACCCTGGCTGTCTGCGTGGCTGTGTGCTAGTCTACCATGACATAGCTCAGGTCTAAATGTGCCCTCAACACTTGGAGCAGACCTCTTTGTAACTCTAGAATATCAAAACCATGCTGTTTTCCCACTGGTCCACTGGTTAGAGAAAATGTCCCCTTTTGACTTCAAGTTCAGCACCTGCAACCATTTAGAACCAGGTGGTCCCTCACAGTGTCCTTAAGCAATATCCAGAGACCCTAACTCTCTGTCACAAGCTGTACAGGATAACAGTGTAACTGCATGATGCATGCTTTTTTAATGAAAGCTCAGCGATGGTTTGCTCTCTATTTACTGACTTTCATATTGATTTAAATGTATAATATGTAACATTTTTGAAGGATTTTAGTCATCGGTTGTCCGGATCTTAAATTATCAGAGAAACAAGCTTAGCAAACGTTAGCAGCAGCCGAACGGCGTTAGAGAAACACTGATGTTTAATATGCAACTGCTTTATTCAGTGTTTTTTTTTTTTTTCTTTACCACTTTTAATCACCGAGTCTGTTTGTGTTGCAGAGGAGGAGACCTACAAGGAATTGTATTTTTTCTTGATGGTTAGTTAACCCTCAAAATAAATTGAAACTTGCTGTGCTTCAATGTTGTACAAATGAGGTCACAAACCACTTTGTCAGGCGTCAAATTCCCAATATGGAACGAGAACATCTTTATAATTGAGCCACAGGTCGCAACAAACAATTGAAAAAAATTTGTCGAATCACAAACACCTGAGACAATTTAATCAATAAAATAAAAATAAAAACACCACTATATTGTGACAAACAATAGCCTATATCTCAAGATCCCTAGAATGAAATTGAAAAATGTAGTTAAAAATACTGGGGGAATGCAAAATAATTGATTTCATCAACAAGAGAAGTTCAAATGAGGAAGAGCGGGGAAAAGGACAACTACCAGTCCAATTTTTACATCCAAACTGGAAACACAAAATAACATACAGTCAAGGTAAACGTGGTTCAAAGCAAAAGATTTCATGTCCATTGTGATGAAATACCGTAAGTCTGAGTGAGTCGTCCCTGATGGAGCGATGTGCAGTCCCTGCTTCCCCCGAGTGTCTACCCAGAGATGTGAAAACTTCATTAAAACTTCATTAAAAATGAGTTAAAGCAAGCTTGTACTTGTACTGATTATTATCTGTCCCTTGGTTGAGCAAGACAGTGATTTATTTAATATTTCTTTAGCAGCACAGTTTGCGGCTGGGGGAGGAGGGTTATGCCTCATGGCACTTGCACAATGATCCAATTGAATAATAACTGTCACAAATTAACCCTTAAGAACTGTATTATTCAATCTCTGATTGTGGAGGTATAGCTGTTTTGTCTGAGGAGTCAGACATGTCAGTTCCCACAGTGTGATTCTCTATCTGTGCATTACATAATTGCTGTGAAGTTGTTGAAACGGCTGCTTATGAAGTTACTTTGCGTTACTGGTATGTTGTGTGAGTGTTTGTCGTTCTCCTCTTATAGGTTCATTATAAACAATGTTAATTTTCTCATGGACGGTAAATGGAATTTCAAAATAAGAGCAGCTCTCAGAGCTGTAGCTCATTATCAGAACATGGAAATGAACATTGAATAGACAATTTGCTAAAGGAGAGTATTCAGTTCTCATTTTGCAACACATCTCTGGGTTCAAATGATCTTTCTTCACTCAAAACTACAGGGACAGGAAGGTTATGAGCAATGTTCTGTCTGTCAGGTGCAATGGTGGTGCACAAGTCTATCACCAAGGTTACCCCACCTCAAAAACAATAGCAGAAGAAAAAGAAAAAAAAGGAAAAACTTCTTCCCTTAGGGTGTTTTGAGAAATATTGTGTTTTTAGAGCAAGTCAGAGCAGTGACACAAGGATTGAAGTTGTGATGAAATTCATTCCACAGCAGGTAACGCATTGCACGCATTTCTCAGCTCGACGGAAAATAAAAAGACTTCAGGTTGCTTTTTGATTGGGAGCTTCACAGTGGGATGATGCACTGGTTTAAGAAGGGAAAAGGAGGGAGAGACGTATTACTTGTCCATTCCCCTCTCTTCACCACTTCTCTTTCCATCTCTACCTTCATTTCTCACTCAGCTGAGAGATTTATTACATCCGTCATCTCCTTCCATCACTACCAGCATCAGGTTAAAGTGTTGCATTGGAAGGTCAGAGCTTGTCGATGTCCGTCCGTCCGCCCTTAACTACAAATGGCTTATCAATTTTAATCAGGCTACATGTGGTTTTCAGACGTTCCATCTCTGCCAGGCAACACACACACACACACACACACACACACACACACACACACACACACACTCTGCACGTAGGCCAGGGGTGTCGAACCAAGTCATAAATCATTGGTGGATCAGTCTTTCCAGATCCTCTGCAAAACCAATCTGTCCTTCTCTCTCTCTCTGTCTGTCTGTCTCTCTCTCTCTCTCTCTGTGTGTCTGTCTGTGTCTCTCTCTTTCTCTGTCTCTGTCTGTCTGTCTCTCTGTGTCTGTCTCTCTCTGCGTCTCTCTCTCGCTCTCTCTCTCTCTCTCTGTCCTCCAGTTACTTTTGTGCTCATTCTTTTTTAGATTAGATTTTGTATCTTTTCTTTTAGCTATTTCTGTCTGTTATGGAACGGTATGTATACAGTATCTAGTATACACAGATCATTAGGTACATAGGTTAACTTAATTTCACTTATGCCATTCTCTCTAACTCTCGTCCTGGCCTGCAAAAAAGCAGAATTTTTCAGTGTGGTAATAAAAGACAGGTGCACTTTTATTCCTTTTTGAAAGCTCTCTCATCTCCCCACAGTTGGAACACAGAGGTGTACTGGCTCCTCATGGTATAACACTCCACTGCTCCACTTTTAGGAGGCTGGATACCAGACCTACATCAAATACAGTTTTCAGATCATCTGAGATCATCTGAGGACTGAGAGAATTTGCTTCTGTATGTCCGGATAGACCAGATTGGCAGGAAGAGTTTCCATGGCAATGTTTCTGTTGGCTCCATGTACTAGGCAACAAATGCATGTTTGATTAGGCAGTACTTAAAAAACATAAAAAATACATTTCCGTATGCAGTATTTGTAGACTATGGGTTTATCTGCTGTAACAGATGCTGAAATATTGCTGTTCAGGACTGGAACATCCACTGTGAGAAGGCCAAGTTGCAGCTATATCAGAATTGGGATCAACAATAGCAGCTCTTTTCTGCTCTTTATTTGCTTTGGGGAGGTTTACACTCCAGCACCCTCAGCCAGATATATGGTAAATAGCGTCAAATGCATCGGTTATTCCTCATCCACAAATCCTTTTCTCTTGCGAAAGCAAAGCAACAAAAAAGCATCTGACATCTGTGTGACATCTCATTTATAATACTAAACTAAACCCAACCTCCACAAAAATACATGATACACTCTGTTTACTTGCAACATGTGACTTTAGCCTTACAGTAGCTTTAGTCTTTTTAACATTATATCATGTGTGACACAGTAGCTAGGTGTGGCGGGGCTTAGTGGAGAGAACTAGTCACATAGGTTTATTGGTCTATTTGTACTATACTTTTATAATATATATTTATACAGTATTGACCTGTCGTGGATATCTATTTTAATTGAACTTGGTGTGATGGAGGCCTTTCTTTTCTTTTTTTTTTTTAAATTTTTTTCATATTCAGTGATATCTGGTTTAAGTTGTTTAGAAGTATGGAATGTTTTTTGTATATGTCAGATTATTTAAATAGTCGCTAAGTGTATTCTGTTGTTCACCAGACAATGACGTGTGTTTCTAATTTGTCATAATTACTTTTAATGCAATTGGACAGGTCAGGTCTTTTTATCAGCTATTTCAGATAATTGAATTTACACTTTAACAACTCTATATCTTAACTTTTGCTTTAAAAACAACCTTTAATAAAACTCCAAGTCATTATAAAGATCTTAAAAGATTTATATTGCTCTGGGAGAGCAGATGCAGCAACCTTAAAGTTAAACTACTTCAGAGTGTTTGCATGAGGTGCTTAACAAGCTCATTAAGAGGCATAAACACAGCTCATTTATTGTCTTTGTGCTCCGGCTCACTCAGAGTTAGGTCGGTCCAGCTTTCACCGGCGTGCTAACGTAGTCTGATGGAACATGTTGGAGGAGGCGGCGCAGATGGATGAATGATCCTCTTGTTGCTGTGATCAAAGACTAATGACACAACTTGGTGTCACTTTTATTTATTTCTCTCTTTGGTTTTTGTTTTTGTTCCCCTTCTTCCTTCCTGTCCTGCTCTGCCATTCCTGCAGCGCAAGATGACAGGATGTGTGTGTGTGTGTGTGTGTGTGTCTGTGTGTCTGTCTGTGTGTGTGTCTGTGTGTGTGTGTGTGTGTGTGTGTGTGTGTCAAAGTGAATTGAGGAATGTGTGAATCAGTTTTTTGTTCATCTTTCTGTATGCGTCTGTTTTATAAATTATGCCCATTCCTGTGCACGTGTCTGCATGCCGATGTGTGTGCGTCTGTGCGGTCTGACTGCGTGTCATTTGCCCCTTGCCTTGGCACTACCGACGATTTCCTCCCCACTGTATCTCCCTGCCTGAGCCGATTTAGTGTTTCCAGTGGCACTCGCACTCCAACCATCACTTTAGAGCCCTCTATCCCTCCAAGTTTGCTCCATCTATCCATCCATCCATCTATCCATTCAGAACTGCCAGACCACAGCCCGTCTCATTCATTAATCATCAGCATTGAGAAGGAACAAGGGAGCGGTCAGACGAGAGAGAGAGACCTCCAGAAAATCCCAGAAATTAATGCTGAGATAATCCCCAAGACTAAAATTCTTCTCTACTTGTTTTTCAGATCCCATTCTCGCTGGTGCAGTTTCCACTTTGGGAATATTTAAAGGTATGTATCAGATCTTTCCATAAATGTTTATCTAACTGACTTTATTCCCTCTCTTTCTTTATTATCCATCTGTTTTTACACCCCCCCCATCCCTCCACTCTCCACCATTCCTCAGCACCATCATTTACAGTAATTATTCTCAGTGATAAATCCGTAGTGAAGTTATAGTGTGCTTACGCTCCGACACATTTACAGCAGGCTCACCCTCTGCATTCCCCTGTTTCATTGTGGCAGGCGAAAATGGGACTTTACGCACCGCTTTAATGGGTTGTCACGACTACCATCAAACCAGCCTTCAATTTATCATGAGAATATCCAGTCCTTCATGTCTGTCTCTTCCGAGCGTTTTTCATCTCCTCTCTCTTAATATCTTTTCTCCCCTCCTTGCCCTCTCTCTTTTCATTGTGTGGCCCTGAACACATAAAAAGCTGTTCCTCTTTGAAAAGACGGCGTTTTGTCGGAGTGACATCATGTCTCAAGGGCGCAAGACACGGACAGTCGAACATTCCATCAACGTTAGGAGGCAACGGACGAGCTCAGACGAACAATACACTTCGCAGCTGTGTGTGTCACTGCATTTGAGAGAGTCAGATTTTGTCGTTCACAAGTGTCTCTTTGTCCCTCAGTCAAAGGCCCTCTCTCTCCAGGCCATCTGGACACGTCCGTTGGCGGAGAACTGAACTGCTGGAATCTGGACTTCTTCTCCTTGTCCTCTTCTCCATCCAATTGGCTCCCTACTCCCAGCCCTCCCATATGTATCCTCTGTGCTAACAGGGTGCTCTGAATAACTAATGAGGCGTTTCCTCAGTTACACTGGCAGAGACTAGCTGACTAGTCGAGGAAGGAGAGGAAAAACTTGCAAACAAACAGATTTTGTTTTACTGCCATTCCACCAAGTGACCACCAAGATGTTCAGAGGCTTTCATTATCAACAATAGTTCAAAAAATGCCAAAGTGAAGGAATTTGAGAGTGAGTGCATGTGTGTGGCAATATCTCCCATCTGCTTTGTGGGATGGTAATGTGCTGCGTTATGGCCTTTTTCCTTTTTTATTTCACACCGAGCCAGCACAGCTGTCAGCGAGAGAATCAGAAAGAGAAAAAGGGAGAAAACCAACCGACTGCTTAAGGACAGTTGGAATAGGAGTAAGATGACAAATCCTTTTGTAGAGTGCATCGAGTTCAACTTGTCCTTGGATTTCTGGGTTATCATGGTGAGGCATATTCCAGGCAAGAAGATTTTGAAACATTTTAAATGTTTGAAAAAATGTATCATCAGGCAAGTCACACAATATTAAAATAATTTACACATTGGCACAGAGATACATTTTTTCACACCAGACTTCCTTATCCATGTGAATATTTCTAAATGTCCCTTCACATTCATTTCACAATAATGTGGTTTTCCCTCCTGTTGTTTTTTCCAACAGCATCTGTGAAATTAAGACTTAAAGTTTACACCATCTGTTGTGACCTCAAAAACAACATTAGCAAAAGAGGAGGGTGTAACGCTTTTAGGTTACGACTGTACACTAAGAAAGAGCCACAGAAAATGTAAGGAATTTTGCGTCCAAAGGCATGATGGCAACTCAAATTTAACCAATGGCGATGCACTTACAAATGCTGTGTCCCAACACGTTTGTGATGTGCTGACGCACTCGCATGCACGCAGACCTACCACTTCTTTCCTGTGGGAAGTCGTCCAGGTGCAAACTCTGACCCTGACACAAGGGTTCAAAGGTCAAAAAGTTTGTTTTCCCAGGTTTACCCCTTATTATTTATTCATGAAACGGAGAGGAAGGGATGGAGAGACTCGGAGAAGGAGAGAGACGGAGAAGAATCCCCCAGCGCGTGGCCTTTGATGTGGAAAACAAAATCTCCTTTTTAATCTGCCCTCTAATGGAATACACATGACACATCCTGAGCTCGTACACACTCTGCCAGTTCTTCTCCTCTCTGTGTGTTTACTTGTTTGTGTTTGCATGTGTTGTGCACGCACACATGGTTTTTGTGATGTCCACATGTGTGATAGGAGGAGAATGAGATAACATGCAGCCGATTAAACTCGCAGGGGGGAAAATGGACAAAGAAAATATTAGTAATCGCTCCATGCTGTTGCTCAATTATGCTCCCTGAGAAGTAATCATACCTTGCAGCGCCCGAGGCAGCCCAGCTGTCCACATGCATTTTATACAAAGACTAACCTTGCGTGGTCGGTCTCCTCATCGCTTTGCTGAAACTAGTCGGGGGAGAGAAAAGGAGACAAAGACTTCATTCTCAAAACAAAAAAAATCAGCTGGTTTCACTCAGTAGCCAGTTGCATTTGGGCAAACTGTCCTGTGGTGTGAGCGTTTTCAGACACACAAAGTGCTTGTAAAATTCATTTTACTTTATTTAATGTCATTTTTATTGACAAAATCCTAATAAACTTGGAACCCTCTGTGTAGTAGGGCTGCCACACAACCAGACCAGATCCTACTGCGGGTCAGTTTCATAACCCCCCCCCCCCCACACATCTCTTATTACCTCCACCAAAGAGGTTATGTTTTCGGCTTGGTATGTCTGTTTGTATGTCAGCAGGGTTACAGAATAACTACTGGCCTGATTTTCATGAAACTTCTTTCTCTGCTCTGTACGCCATTACTCCACTACATCTTTACATAGCAAATAGTTTTTGCTGCGATATTGACGTTCCGACTGTCGTATATAGAACCTTTAACATTCCGAGAAAAGGCATTTTGCCTGGGTGAAGGTTCTAGTTTTACACAAAAATGTAATCTTTATTGCACGTTTAACATCTAGCAAGCTGCATCTCACTGCTCAAGTGGTCAACATAGAAACTTAAAGCCTAAAAGAAAAGTTTACCTGGAGCGCAGACCGTTTCAATTTCTTTAAATTTAATTTACTGCCACTTCTAGCTGCCGCTAGAAATACAATCTCACGCATCATTACACTACTAAACGTGCAAAATAGTAGGGTATGTACGAGGGAAAGCAGAAGGAAACACCAGTTGCTCAGCTTCCGAGTGTACTACATCGTTGCAGTTTTGCAATTTTTGTCTTCTTTTTTTTTTCCTGTGGGGTGTCCAAGTGGTCCCTCTTGGACCGGATGACCTGGCCATTGGCCCCAATTTCATTTGAGATTGAGACTGCTGGCATATAGCATATATTTATATAGTTCTACTATTTAAATGTGTATATTTTAGTGCTTAAATGTTAACAAACGAGGAACGTGTTGATATGTGAATATGCGCTGACATACTGTTCTTCAATATGGCATCTGGACAAAATGTGTAAAGATGATAGAGTGGGAGCGCTGCAGCACATTCTCATGCCTCCCTCTTGTTCCGTCCCAGTTCTTGGGAAACAAGTAGTATGACATCACTGGGGAGAAAAGGCAACACAAAAATAGCCGGACAGCCCGGTTCCCAGCCGCGGGCCTGGACCCCAGACCAGACCAAGGTTCACAATGTGTTTTCAATGTGTCTGATATCTCCGCTAACAACAATCTTCTCTCTCTTTGTTTCCCTCCCTCTTTCTCCCCTTTTTTCTCTCTCTTTCATCATCCTCCTCTATCGACAAACCTTCTCTTTTTCTCTCGACATTTCCCTCTTTCTCCCAGACTCTGTGGTCATGGAGGCAAGGTCACACGCTCTACTCTTGGCAGGCTGCAGTGTGCGGAGCTTTTGCAGGTGCAGGGGATTATTTGCTACTTTGGGAAAGAAGCGGAGAGGGAGTGGGGGGGAAGAAGTGGGGGGGAGGAAGAGGAGGGATGGATGGCTAAACCGATGGATGGATAGCTGGATGGATGGGTGAATAGATGGCCAGGAGAGCAGGACAAGTTTACCCAAAGCCACATTCTTGTAAGATTCCACAAAGGTGAGCTCAGCTGGCAAACCACGTCCTCACCTGCACAGCAGATCGGAGCAGAAAGGAGAAGAGAAGAATGGATGGAGGAAATGAAAACAGTCAATTCCAGGTTTTTCCTTAGACATTGCTTCTTTTTTTTTTTTTCTTTTTTTTTTTTTTTACAGCGCTAAATTACAATACACAATACAGGGATTTTGCATTTTTGTCCCCAAAAAAAGTCTCATTATCACAGTTCTCAAACCCTTTAGCCAATGAAAATTATAGCATAGCAGACTTTTATTGGTTTGTCATAGCCCGGATGTGTATCATGGGAGAGACGGACAACGGAGGGAGGAGAGAGCAGGGATGAGAGGGGCCGGGTCCTGGGTATGGGCCCCTGCAGCTGTGCGACCTCCTGAGCACTGGGGCCTGAAGCGGTTTAAGAGAGAGAGAGAGAGAGAGAGGGAAAGGCGCAAGAAAGGAGTGAAAGAGGGGAAGTGGAGTGGACTAAAAACAAGACGAACAGGAGAAAGGAAAAGACAACTACTAGAGAGAATTACATCACACTGTAGAACAATGAGAGACATGCTATGTTGGCTACAAGCCTGAGTCAAAGACATTTAGTGATTGTTGGTGTTTAAAATGTTGAATTTGAGCGTAGTTCTGTGTCAAGATAAAGGTCTCACAAGCCAAAGACAAATGTCACAGCCCAGTGTCACCCTTACCAAGGATAAGGATGGTTACAAATGAAATGTACAGATTGCACTTTTATTGATAATGAATTTTGTTTGTCGACGAACATCAACTATATTTGAAAGAAGGTCCAGAAGTTATTTTTACTGAATCTGCTATGGTTTGTCCTAGTTCTAATTAACAAAAAAAGGTTGACAAAGGTGGTCACTCCCCGATCATTTCACTGGTATCTGCCTGTAAAATGATTGGGGAGTGACAAGCTAAGGTTCAGGACATCTATTATGTACATGTGACCAAAAAACTTAAATGCATCTTCTGCTCTCTCTAGACTGCAACTTTAGATGCTTAAAATAAAAAAACTCCCGAGTCTGCTTTATACCAGTTTTTATTGAAAGGCTCTTAATAAGCATGTAGGAATGTGCAATTCTATGAAAACAACTTTGCACTGTCCTGAACGTTATTGATTTTAAAGCCCCTACATACCCCTGGTTAAACCCATACAGGTGTTTTCACTTGCTATGCTTGATTACACCGTGGAGGTGATTGGCATCTCCCCGACTCCCCTGTAAGTTTAGAAGCGTCTGTTATGGGGCGGGACATGTTACAGCATCTCTTGCCACAATCATTCTTATTGGTTCGTGGAGTCCACTGACATCACGTATTTCTGAGCAGTTGTTGGACGATTTCAGTCGATAACTCTTGCGATGCTAAAAAGCGCCAGACAGGAAGACTGAGGTTAGCTTCTCCAGGGGCAATGGAGACATGGAGATGGAAGTGAAGGAGAGAACAGGGGATGAGGAAACGGCACCCCGAGGAGCTGAGACGTGGCCCTGCGCCATCCCCACCTGGACTCAGTCCACGGTGGGAAGAAGAGGAGAGAGCAGACAGGAGATGTGGATGAGTGGACTGAGACAAAAGAATTATGAGTGAAGATTAAACTCTTAATGATAATATAATAACTGTAAATATGTATGGACAAATACAGATGTGTAGTATTAAGGGACAAATGTTCCTCTTCACTGTAGTGCTATTTATCAATCTAGACTGTTTGGTGTTCGTTGCCAAGTGTTTGAGTTATCGGCAAAAACTCAACGGCAATGTCTCTCCAGAAATCATGACCCGGTTACTCAAGATAATCCACAGACCTTGTTGTGAGCAGTTTCCTCTAGGAACTATTTTCTTTCTAACGTATCACCACGCAGAAGGAAATGTGCATCTACTCATGGACGAGAGGCTCTGCTGAGCTAACGGTACAGCTCAACCAAGGGTAAGATCTGGTGCCGTCACGAGCACGATCCTCTCGTGCATGAGTAGACGCGCTCATGCACTCATTCCTTCTGCAGCAGAAATCTGTTTTGCGGGTGTGTAACGTTGGAAAGAAAATAGTCCCTAAATTAAACTGCTCACAACAAGCAGCGTGGATTATCTTGGGTAACCGGGTCATGATTTCTGAAAAGAAACATTGCTGTTGAGTTTTTTTTATAATTTTTTTTGGCCCTTTGAGCACCACAAGCCGAGGGCCATCTAGTTCCATTATAATCTAGAGAAGGCATCTCTATCACTCTATGGCTGATATCTCCAACACTTGGCCACTCACACAAGAACAATCAATAGAGTGATAAAAAGCACGAAATGTAAAAGGAGTAATATGTACTTTTGATTCTGGGGTGTCCCTTTTTTTTAAAGTATGCAGCTCAAAACAATCAAGACAGCCGACATATCCAGTAGAGTCACAAAACTGGCAATTGAGATTTAAAGGGAAAATTATTGAAAATATGTATTTGGGAGGATAGAAGGCAATCTGAGCCAAAAGGGGAAGGGAAGGAAAGAGGGGGGCAGGGGGTTGGGGGGGGGTCCTGGGTGGGAATCAAGTTCATGTCCCTCTGCGACCGAGATGCTGTCCAAGAGGGATCCTCAAGTTTCAGTCACTTCCCCTTACATCGCGCTTCACACTCTCTCTTTCACTCATACATAATCTGCCTGACAGTGGAAATGCTCACACAGGCGCCTTTAATCATCCCAAATATTTCCACTTGTACCCTGCATTGACTTACGACGGATTTGACCCCGTTTGAACCGCCGAGAGAAACGAGACGCTATTACATCACCGTCTGATTCATCCTGACCTCCATCACATCACATGGTTCTTCCAGCCAAATTTAGATCCTCCAAATTCAGCGCTCGGTGTGTAAGATTTGTTGGTCTATTGCGTTCTTTTTACTGCTATCCAAGAATATAAAAAAAACAGGCTACAATACAGGCTGTATGGTTTTATCCTTGCTAAAGTTTAATCCACCCAAAGAAGGAAAAAAAAAACCTTTAAATCCTTGAATCTTATAATAAACCAGCATTAACGAGTAAAATGTAACGGTGTGTTACACCACACTAATCCTAATGCTTTCCTCAGCTCACTTACAGTCACATTGTTCCTCGGTGGCCCATATGGATATGTTTACCGAGAGCAGTTGCTATGTTTGTGGCAGAGTGACACACACACACACATATACTGTAACACACTTATACACACACTGCGCCTCAGTGGGGACACCCCTGGATCGCACCGCCTATCCAGCTTCCAACTTGGAGAGGAGTTGGGGTGTAACTGCTCTATAAAAGTGTGTGTGTGTGTGTGTGTGTGTGTGTGGCTTGGATGAGGCAGTAGAATTGTAGGGGGGGGGTGGGAATAGAAGTGTGTCTGTCTAGTTTTTGTGGTCTAATAACAGGAAAGGTCTCGGCTGGGGAATATTATCATTTTTATGTAGTTAATGGAGTGCAGGGGCCAAGAGTTTCACTATTTATTGCTGAATTAATACGTTACTGTATCTGTGGTTAAGTAATTGGACTTTTTTATGGGTTTATTCTCAATATTTAAAGAGTCTTCTGAGTGCAGAGATGGCCTTTTATGTTTGCACTTTGCTAAGTGTGTGTGTGTCTTTTGTAGGTGCAGTAGCGGCATTTGTTACCACTCCTCTTGACGTGGCAAAGACCAGGATCATGCTTGCAAAGGTATACGCACACACTCACACACACACTCACACACACACACACACACACACACAGCACCTCCTCTGGCAGCGACTTTTAAACACTGCTGTCAGGTGATGCCTCGCAGGCAGAGAGCTGAGCGGGCCTGCAGCCTGAGCAAATTTCAACTGTGTCCGCACACTGGACAGAGCAGAGCCGAGGTAGCACCGGGACAGTAGTACACACACATCCATCATCTGATCTGGACTATGGACAGTGTTCGGAAAGACATGTTTGGGTGCATGGTCAGTGTTAGAGTGAGAACTTGTAGCTGCTCCAGAGGAATTTCCATCTCAAGGCTGCTTGTCACTGAGAGGTGAACCAGAAGGCCAGCGTCCCTCCTGTTAACGCTTCTACTCTGTCCGTCCTCTCAAACTGTCCCCCTCTCTTTCCATGTAGTAGTGTCCCTTCTTTTTCTCCCTCTCTCCACCTCCTCTTTCTTTTCTGGCTTACTCCAACTGTACGTCTGGCTTCCCTCACTGTGTGTGTGTGTGTGTGTGTGTGTGTGTGTGTGTGTGTGTGTGTGTGT
>CALSBV010011423.1:4794673-4815368 GCA_943590825.1 Bovichtus diacanthus | reverse complement strand
TGTGTGTGTGTGTGTGTGTGTGTGTGTGTGTGTGTGTGTGTGTGTGTAAAGGCTAGTGAGTTCAGAGTTACCCCCCACACACACACAGAGACTGTCCTTGGAGGAGACAGTGTTCCATTCCTCAGCCCCCCCTCCTTCCTAACTAATGAGATACTGGAATTAACAAAACACTCAGACAGTCTTGATCTCTTGCGAGAAGCCGTTGGCTGTGGGTGGAACAGCGTGTTGCAAAAGCTTCCTGTAAACATAATTTGAAAGGCAGCTGCTGTAATTTACCACCAGCAAAGGAGCTGCCCTGTGCTGCCTCAACAAGGTTCGTTATAACTTTATAAGGCCAAGTTTTTGATGCATTTAAGGCACCACAGGTAAGCTGAGTAAAGGTTAATAGCATCTAATGTGATGGTGGAAAGTCAGCTGGTAGCACCCCAGCCTTATGTATTCACTTGGTATTTAGGTTTCTGAAATCCATCCCAGTGCAAACACTTTCAATATTAATATAATTACATTAAAGCAAGATATAGAATTCCACTAATTTCTGCGGAGTGTATCTTCCTATTTAATTCTGTGGAATTCATCGTTTAGTCTCGAAAATGTCACAAAAGTGAGCGTCACAATTTCCTGTCTTCATAATGTCTTATTTTCACCAAGCAACACTCTAAATTCAAAGATATTGAGTTTGTTGTCACATATGAAAAGAAAAATAGCAAATCCTCACGAGCTGGGCGGAGCAAATGATTGGCATCTTTGCTTGCAAATTGACTTGAAATAATTAATCAATTAACAAAACAATTAGCATTTCATTTTCTGTCAATCAGCTAATCGACTAAGTGATCAGTTTTAATAAAAAAATGATACAACAAAGACCTGTAAATGTGCTTTGTGCAAGATATTAGGCCATACAAGACAAGATACACACATACAAGATTTTACATTTATATAGCATTTCCATTTCCACCTTAAGTGCCTCTGCATAGAAGGCTTCGTGTCAGACTTAAGTTTGCTTTAGTTCTCCAAACTCCCAAAGCAGCAAACGATGACAAGTCCCGGCAGGAGTGAAACAGAGACGGAGTGAGAGAGCTGGGTTGGTGTTGATGGGTATGGATTTTTTGGATTGGATGAAGGGGAGGAAATGTGGGTGCTGGAACATGTCACATTAGTTTCCGTCACCGCAGTAGCAGAGACGAAGGTTCTTTCTTTTTCTACGGCCAGCAGAATGAAAGGGCGGTTTTGTACAGTAGGAGGCCTGGCGCGGACACGGCCGAGGCGGGTGGATGTCCTGGGCGTAGCTGGATGCGTAAAAGCCCCTCCAGGGCAGGACTCCTGCCCGCACCGCCCTGACTGCAGCGCTGGCAACATGCCTGGCACACCACGCTGCTGCTGTACGCCTCCTACGCTGCTGCTGTACAACACTGCTCTTCTCCTCAGGGCTGGCACGTTTCCTGCCAGTGCACCACACTGCTGCCATCAATGTCATGTTCGCTACCCTCTGCTGCACCCAACCGTGGCAAACACAGGAGCCAATGTCAGGCCGGTACGCTCCAACACCTTGTTGTACAGTCATCGCTGTCGTTCATTTCACTGCCTGAACCCGTGTAGATGCTGGAGAATGTGGAGAAGGTCAGCATGGAGCACATTTTTTTTTTTTTACTACTCACACATTGTTGTAAGAAATTCAGATAACAAAACAGCAAGCCAACATAAACAGAAAGAAATTGATAGATTGAAGTGTGTGTGTGGGTGTGGGTGGGTGCGTGCGGTAAAGGAAAAGAAAACTTGTCAGACGTGAGAGGTCGAGAGTCATTTCTCAGCCACCTGTCTCCAACAGAAACATAAGGCATAGGGGTGTTTTTTCCCCTCCTCACATGAATAAAATGTGGGAATCTTCCTCTCATTCCAGCAGATCTGGGAGTCACAGTTTACAGCGGACGCCTCAAACCCTTTCCTACATACTCAGTTCGCTGTAGATCGCCGTGCACGCACCTACACACACACTCCTCCTGCCTCCTCTCCTCCACTGCCTCTTTCTGTTTCTCTCTACTCTGAGCTGCCACCGCCACCCCCACCCACCCTCACTTGACCCCTACTGGCCCTATCCTGCAGCTCTCATACCCCTCTGCCACTCCACAGTGATGGATTAAAAACTCTCTGGCCGGCTAAGCCATATTGTGTAAATATAAGTTCTAGACTGACGGGCGTGGAGGAGACCAGGAGAACTTGTTGAGTGTGTTTTTGGGTGGGCAAATGACTGGGTGTTTTTTGTGGACCGGGTGCCTGGGTGGGTGTTGGAGGTGTCGCCTTTGCTGACACAGCTGTCCATGAGGAGAAACGGCGGGATGAAAAGAGGGAGGGGGAGCCGGAGGAAGCCCAGCTGAAGAAGACTAAACAGGGTGTCCGTTGGGAAGCAGGAAGTGAGGGAGACGATCCATCCGTCATCACACCTCTATTTTCCCTTTCTGTCTTTCGCTCTAGGCCGGGTCGACCACGGCGAGCGGCAACATCCCCCTGGTGCTCTACGACGTGTGGAAGAGCCGAGGCGTTCCAGGGTGAGTGTGTGTGTCTTCATTTTAGAGAAAATGTTCAAAGGCGATCGTGACAGCCGTACAGCCTCTTTACGCAAACCGTTTTTTCGCAGCCCATTTAAAAACCTCTTATTTTACATGATTTGATTCAACCCGGGGCCTGATCCCTCATGTAATCCAGTTTGATGAGGGAGGGGGGGGGGGGGGGGGGGGGGGGGGGGGCTTTTTTAAAAGCTTTTCCCGCCCACATGCTGCACTGTCCTATTGATTAAGGTGTTACAGGGGCCAAGTGGACGGGTTTATTTGAGTGTTTTGATGTGTTTATGATGCGTACCGGACAAAAGGCCAGGTCTAATGGGGCCGCAGAGGGCTGCCAGCACTAAAACAAACACTCAGCCACGGTGAATAATAGGCCCGCTTGTGTACAAGCCGCAATCATTTAGTTAGGATGCACCTCGGCTTAATACTCATAGCAGATTTGGTTTGGGACTGAGCCAAACACCAGTGGGACACACAAACACACTCAGAAACACTTGCAAACACAAACCTCTGTGTTCTTGTTTGTTTGTGCAGGCTGCAGTGCTGGAATCTAATCAAAGACAAATTACATTTCAGCTTTGTGTTTTAATATGAGCCAAGGGGTGATCCCTACAAACTGCTTTCAGGCATCAGTAATAAGCCAGCCTTCAATTTTAATAAAGATCATGTTTGAGACTACTGCACGATCTCAATGAGGTGATAGTTGGCGGGCCCCGATGGAAAAAGCCTAAATCCCAGTCCCCCAGCTGCAACAGTAACCAAGTGGTAATGTACAGGGGAGTGCTTTGATGCCAGTCCCCCACCTCCACACCACACTGCAACCTTTGATGTTTTTCTCTCTTTCCATCCTTCCCTATCTCCTCCAGCTATCCTCTGGGTCCAGCTGTAAAACTCACTCATATTGTGCACGCACCATAAGCTGTACAACATGATGAACTCCTGAAAAATTTCCCCTGATATTGATGTAACCGGAGAAGGTGGAGAATGAGAATAAAGAGAGCAACCAAGATAATGAAATGCAGAGACAAAGGAGAGTGTGTAGAAAGTAAAAGGTGGGGGCTGCTGCTCCACAGGGCCAAAGGCCCGGTGGTTGCGCTGGTGCACGGCTGATACAAATTGCTGGGGCTTTAAAGCTGTAATTATGGTAATAGGCCCAATTGCAGTGTAGTGAAGCTCTAAAGTGCTTCCATGTGTGTGCCGTGCCCCAGAGACCCCGGGTTAGCAGAGAGCAGGCCTCCCCCAGTAACCAAACTGCACCAGGAATCATGTCAAAACAAAGACTAATAAGCAACATGTCCTCCAGGCTGTGTCTGCTTTGTGCCTCATGTAAAGCAAAATGGAGAAAAAGTAAACAAATGACATGTTTGTACCACATACACACAACAAAGCAGAGACTCTGGAAGGTTGTGGTGAACCTTAATTATACTTGTATGGATGAATCTTTGTTCTTCACCCTAGGAAATGAAGTTAAGCAATTTGAGAATTGAAGTATCACGATCAGGGTTGGGGGACTTTTCAGGTTAATTACCTGTTAGAAATGTGGCCAGTAACCCAATAGAAGTATCACAATGTTAAAGTACCTCATTATATACTTGTTGTTACTTTTAGAAGAAAGGCAAGAGAACAGAAAAGTACTGAAATTTCACCATTATTTTTGGAGAAGAAAAAAGGGGAACAACATCACAGTACTGTGCAAGTTCCAGATTTGAAGGCAGCATCATCATCATCTAAGGGCTCAAATCATTTGGCACATTAGTGTTACCAGATTTTAACTTGGAGAAAGCAGCAGTACGCATTTTCATTTTCTACGAGCCGTCTTTCTTAACTCTGAGATGCCTGTCACTAACGCTATAGGCCATTGTGTGGGTTGTTGTGAAGTGTTGTAATAAGTGCGCATCGGCTTGGTAGTATGTCGTTCTTTAAAATGCCCTTAAAAGCCTGCTAATAACCCCCATTTTTACTGAATGTATCGGTAATCTGATTACATCTTTTTTTGTTTTATACAGTTACCTCTTTGTATCGTAATAAAGCTGTTCTCTGTTTTCTGTTAGTCCACAGCCTGATTACAAGACTTACTGTATGAAAGTGTATTGCTGCCCCAACGCCACACACACAGTCTGTATCCTTCACTGTGTGTGTGGCGTCTGGGCGGACAAAGTTGAGTTTCGTGTTTTTATGGGAAAGTGCTGTAACATCTGTGTTTTTCACTTGACTTTTGTTATTATCCACCTTTTTTCCCAGAAATTCAAGTAGACCCACCCCCTACCGAAGGAATGTGTAAAACATCAAATCAGTTTTAAAGAAGACCCACGCGGTTTAGTCTCTTCCTTGTGAATTTATCCAATGAAAAAGTTGCATAACTAATAACATCAGCATTGTTCCTGCTCTTACACGAGAGAGAAATGTTCTCCCATATACATGTTGAACGTTTCCACCCTTTTCTTCAAGCACCCCGGCATTTTTCTAAACTGCGGCCAAGACCTTTTTCTTTGAGTTCACCACTGTTCTTCTGCACACGCCTGTCATGCCTTCAATCTATATTTAGTCCGATTCCTCAGGAGAGGCGATTGGCCGACAATAGGGGAATGACAGCTCTCAGTGGCTCGCCAGGTTGTGATGTCAGAGTGAGTCAGGGGAGCCGAGGGGGAATATCTGAGCTCTGGCTCTGACGTCTCAGAGTCCACAGGTGGGCCTGATCCCAGACAGGAAATGTAACAGTAGTCAGGAGCTGAGACAAAACAAGCGATGAGTTTAAAATTAGTTCATTCCTCACACCGCCTGCAATCAGATCCATCACATGAGAAGATAGGAGTGGGATATGTCCGGACTTGTTGTGTCTACTGTGTTGTTGTTTAGCTGTCCAGCTGCTCAGTCTACATGTTTGTGTGTCTTTGATCAGCTTTGGATATCATATGTAATATTGGTGCGTAAGTAATGCTAAGTACTTTCCTGCAGCGGGCCTGGGGCTTGTGTTTCAGCAGATGGTGATAGAAAGCTGTGTTGAGATGGAAAGAGCAGGCTGAAGGGCAGGACAACCACCTCCGACTAATGTCTCGGCGTTTATTTGGAGCCTTTACACCAGTCCGTGCGTACTCTCACACATACACACTCTTTGTGCGTCACACACACCTAAACGCTTCACTGGCCGTCTTTTAAAAAAAAAAAAAAAAAAACACCCGATCCTGGCCGAGGCATTCTGAAACGTGGAGTTGTGTGAATAGTTGGGATGGCTGAGAGATCCCCTGACATGCTTGGCACCTTGTACAGCTTTGCAGTTCACAAAAGTGAAGCAGGGAGTCTGTTTGTGGCCCAAAGCTTAAATGAACAATGAAAGCTGGAGTGTCAAAACTAACTTAACTCAAGGTCCACTTACTGGCTTTTTGTCTAGATGTCAACTTCTTTATTGATTGTCAGGAGAAAAGTAAATGCAACTCAAAGGGGTTCTCCAGTGATTTAGTGTTGCACTTACAAACTAGGAGACTGGGAGACTCACGAACGAAAGATTAAAGGAAGAGTGGTAGAAATGTAAGCAGCAGAGGCCGAGATATCCTGACTTTTAGTCCCTAGTATGGGTCAGGGTCCTCCATTTCCCATAGTGCAGCTCAGTTCCATTAGAGACTCCCAGACTGGTAATTGTCCATATTTTCTCAAACTATGTGTACATGCCCAGTTTGTGATGCAGGCTTACTGTTATACATTTGTAGCAGCCTAACCAAGGACTAGATAACCCTGATGATGTTGTAAAAACTGGCTCACTTGAAATTACAATTGATAAGTAGCAAACTGGATCACACTGGCTCTGCAAGTTGTTTATTCTCATGGCAAATCATGAATAATAATGTCACATGTCACAGTATGAAAAGCACAGGTGTGAATCATACAATTATTGATGGCTGAATTCCATTTCGCTGCTTCAGTTTCCGGGCCCTGGTGTTGTGCATGACGGCTCATTGTCACTCTGGCATGACTTCCTCGGACACGTGAATAGAACAGAGCCATCGCTAGTTTTATTAGTAACACCCGTGCTTTTCCTATTAGGACAAATCAAAATGTCTGCCGTGAAACAGATCTATTCAAGAAGCTTCTAAACAGCATCTGCTCGAGCGCAGCTGATGGAAACCACACAGAATTTTGTGATATTTCCAAAGTTTTTCAGAAGATGGCCAGAAGCACGAGTACTAACACGCGCACCCACGCAGATGATGAATGCAGAAAGACTTTTTGTGTGTGTAAACGTTTCTTCACACACACACAGGCACACATCCCCGACTGCACAATACTCTTCATCCATTACATCTGGCTCGGACGGGGCCAGACGACGTGAGCGTGGGGGCGTATTGGCAGACGAAAGGTGTTGGTAGGCAAATACACGGCGAGGGAGAGACGAGGCAGAGAGAAACGGGGGAAATAAAAGTAGAGCGAGACGTGAAAAAGGCAGACAGGATGAAGTGAGCACGTGTCTGAGAAGCGGATGACGCAGCAAGAAAAAGGAGACGTTGGAGGAGAAATCCCCGAACAACGGAGCCAGCTGAGGGGGCCGTCGCTGGACAGAGAGACGGAGCGAAATGGATGGATGGACAGAAGAGGGACATGTGTGGATGTCATCCGGCCATCAGTCATGCACAGAGAGAGAGAAAGACAGGGGGGGATGAGAGCTCCAGGGAGCCCTCAGGGTGGGGGCTCGATGCCTAATCCCAAAAACAGCTGTGTGTAGCGGGGATGGTGGGAGAGGGGGGGGGGGGGGTTCTTGGGAGACGGGTGCTCTCTCATGGCTCGTCACATCCTCTGACCCCCGCAACGCCAACAGCTTCTTGTTGGGCCTTAGTCGCTAAACTTGAGCCTGCCTCAAGCATGACCCGCATCCGAGGAAGAGGCCGTGCTCCCACGGAGGCGGCGTAAATCACCCACAGATATTGTCGATCGGTGGACTGATACCTGATCCAGTCTGAGCTGCCCTCAGCTCCGTCCACAGGGTTCCTGCGTGGACATAATTAAAGCTGCAGCAGGCAAACTTTGGGAGAAGTGAGCGTTCGTTTCCAAGTACAAAAAAACTGTAACCGTTTCCTCTCGATGACGTTCAGGCGCTTGCATGTGGCAAACTGAAGGAATTCCAAACATATTGTGCAAAATGTAATACTCATATTCTCCAACAAACACATTCGTCAGCATAGACACATTTGTCTTCGTGGTTTAGGCTCAGTAAGGCCTTTTTGAGTAAAACACATTTAGTTATTCTGAAATCACTAAAGATCACAAAAAAGTCAAGAAACTTTTAGTTTCAATCAATATAAATCAAATGTTATTGTTTATACCCATTTTATATAGGGTGCTGCAGGAATAAGTCCTAAAACCCGGAAATGAGTCAGCATTTTTGCACTTCCTGGTCCCTCGTCTCAAAGTCGATGGGTTTTTTGAATGGGTTTTGTTTAGATGACTAAAATAAGGTCTGTAGTTAACACTCTATGACATAAAATAGGTCAGTAAATACTCAACTCGGGAATTTTGAAGCTTTCTTAAAAAAGGTGGTTGCTAACAAGTGGCTAAATGAGACTGCTGAACGTCAACGCTAACCCGCCTTTAGCCTCACAGTAGCTTTTTACTTCTGCCGATTGCAGCGTGCAGTACACAGTGATGGATTTGAGTGTTTGGTTTAAACTTGCACTGTTCAACTTCATAAATGCAGATTCATGTTTGTGATATGTTTTGTGAGCGTTTGCAAACTGAAGGCTCAGGATCAATGCAGACGAGAATAAAGCAGGTAAAATGAAAGTGGGTGGATTCTCACACCACTGTGTTGTCCTTTGTTGCAGTATGGGACCAATACCATACTGCATACATACATACATACATACATACATACATACATACATACCATTTTACAAAGCTGTGCTGATCAGAAGTAATTCAGAAACATTTGAATATCTCTTACATACTGATTTTCTTGAATTTGTATTAATAATGGTGATTGACAACATGTATCGCTCGTTCACTTCTTTGTCTGCAGTCTGTTTGCGGGCGGCATTCCGAGGATGACCTTCATCAGTGTGGGCGGTTTCATCTTCCTGGGAGCTTACGACAAGGTCCAACGCTCTTTGCTGTAGCAGCGCGTCCTCTGTGACCGTCTTGAGGCCCGACCTGGTGGAGGAACAGCGGGAGAAGCATCTCTGGAAGTGGCACCCTCGTCCCCTGGAGGCCCCCTTCGCCTCCACGCTGCTGGGCCCCCTCGAGAAGCAAGGACACCTGGTGCTCGGGGGGGAAGAGTCGTCCACGGGCCTGATCGCTGCATTCCTGCTCATCAGCGCTCTTGAGTTTAACAGCCTGAGCTCACACTCCTGTAACAAATGTGAGTGTGTGTGAAAACGAGCCACACCCTGTCACACAAGGCTAACAATGAACAATCTTTACTGTTATATTACTGTCTAGGAATCATTGAGTTATGGTATTAAAGACTGTCTCTTTTTATGCTTTGAGGTGAGGTTTGTTGATTTGGTCCCCTGTAGGCCGCCTTGTAAAGCTTCCAATATTCGGTTTCATGGTCATTTCAGTGTTTAATCCATATTTTTCTCTCTAAGCCAGGCCACCTGTGTTAAAGACCCACCGGGGGGGGGAGATAAAGTAATATCTAACCATTTTTACAGTCCCACTGGAGCACAACTGAGCTCATCCACCTGCAAGAGCTTTCATTTTATACTCAAGATGCCTACAACAATGAGCACGTTGTCAAATTAACAAGGCTTTAGTTTTATTGTGAGCCTCAGGTGTCCTGCACACATTTTTGTATCACAGTTTGGGTTATTTCTATCATGTGTTTATTGTGACATATTTTTATTAGGTAGTTAACTTGATTGATTTGACATTGGAGCGCTTGTCAAAAAGGATCTGGAGGACATAAATCTGTGAAAGTGCAGGCTTATCCGGTAAGTTTGACAATAAAAGAACAACACTCTTTCAATAAACAATAGAGCAATTGTGTTACGTAAGTATCTTTTAGTTTTGAGAGAACATTCATTCACTACTACGATACTACATACTTATAAAAAGTGTTTATTTGCTTTCTTTCTGAGAGTTGCATAAGAAGATTGATACCACTCGTGTGTCTGTACGTTAAGCATGTAGCTAGAGCTAGCATCCTGTTAGCTTAGCGTAAAGACTTGAAGCAGGGGGAAAGAGCTAGCATGGCTCTGTCCAATAGCAACACATTCCACCTGTCAGCACCTCTAAGGCTCACTAAAGTTAGAGCCAGGCTACCTGCTTTCCCTTGTGTTCAGTCTTTGTTATGCTAAGCTAACATGTTGCTGGCTGTAGCTACATATTTACCGCACAGAAATGAGTTGTAAAGTTCTTCTCATCTAACTCTCGCATTTCACAAAATGACCAAATATTCCTTTAGGAAAAGGGTTGGCACTAAAATGAACTAGAAGTTTGTCATTGAACCTGGAAAAGCAGTAATTGTATAATAAGTAGTAAAACACACTTTGACGTATTTGATTAATGTGAAGTCCAAGCTACCCATGTAAAAGAAGTGCGCACACCTCCAGGTCAGTTCACAGAAATAATCCGATGTTCCCTCTTACTCTTGCGGTATCTAGCCGTGCAGATGCTTTTGATATTATTTGTCAAGTCTCTGAAATACCAGCTGCAAAATTATCTGTATGACTAGATTAAGTAGGGAAAATATGTTTCCCTGAGAAAAAGTGGTTTTCTCAGGGATTCATTTAAGGATTTATGTGTTAAAATACGTGTTCTTTTTTTTTTTTTAGCAGCAGTAATAAGACGCCTTCCTCTTCACCAGCCAATTGTGTGCGTACTCATTGCTTCAACTCCGCACTCACGTTCCTTTTTATCGAATTAAGAGCACACAGATATCCAAGATAACTTATGTCAAGACTAACAAAGCACTCCTCTACGCCTGATTGAAGAGAGGATTATTTAAACATGTGCAGGAACAGTTAGTCATAGTTACTTTTTTCCCTTCTTGTATTCAGTGAATCAGCTCAGTGTTGTCCTTTCAGTCACTAAGGAGGTAAAACTGAAGACTTAAATCCCGTCAGGAGACGGATGGCCTCACAGGTGGGAGCGTTTGTCATGCTGCTTGTCACTGGGCTGTTGGACAACAATGGTCAGCGTGTGATTGGTGGAGGCCAGGGCCGGGAGCATGTCAATCATCCGGTGACAAACATCCATCTGGAATGCACATTCTGGCCATCCACTGACCCTCAGTCAGACCCGACTCCATAGCAAATATTTTAAACAGCCCGCAGAAGAGAAAAATATGCCTGCTGTCTTTGGAGCTTCAGGGAGCCCGGACACATTCCTGGTTGCAAGATTAGCTTTGAGTGTTTGTGATCCAGGCACAAGCTTCTTCACTGCTTTGAAGAAGATCAAGGTCTCTGGATTTCATGTCTTGGTGTATGCGCCATGAATTGATTGCGTCGCCATAACCACCGTGACATGTGAGCGGCGCTAAATGCTAACACAGCTGTTTGCGATTCCATTATCTCTCCTGTTGCATACAGGAAAGAAAACACTTGCAATAATATAATAGCAAAATGTGATTTTATTAGACACTTCAATGCCATGTTAGACACTTCACTGTTTCAGCTTCGACATTGGTACAACAACGGTTTTTCGGACAGTTTTCAATAAATTACTCAGAACATGGACTGCACCTCTCGCCCTCTTGTCCCTTTTACCTTCTACACTGGGATTGGTTTTCCAAACAGGGATCTCCGATTGGTCTTGCTGGTAAAATCACCTGCGGTAGGTGCTATCAGGTGTAACCAGAGGAGCGTGTCCTCCAGTTTACCTTGATAAGGCCACTGGTAACGGAACACAGTACAGAGAAGGGCACACTGACAAACCGCATGCATACATTAGACAATGTAACTACTTTTGAGTGAATTCTGACCCAGTGTATGCAGGAATTGTAGACACACCTGACTGCATTAATCCTCCAAAGTTTGGTTCGAGCACATTTCACAAGCGTCCCAACCCTTCACAGCATGAACTTTTAGATGCCTCAAACATTATTCAACGGTAGCGATGATGAAAGTTATTGTTACACTGTGGTGACGTGACAGAGGCAGCATACTGGCCGTTTGCCTGTGAATGCACAACGGTGGATGTTGAGGCACATTACAGCAGTAACACAATAAAACATTCTCCCCGATTCTCCATCTTTCTAAAGCCCCTTTCACACATGCGCTGCGACCCTGAAGTTATCTAGACATTACCCAGAGGAGCCGTTTGTGAGAATGCAAATGTCCGAATAATTCAGACGGACTTCAACCCTGCCAGCTCCCCAGAACGGAGTCTGTGTAATGTCCGACGTCCGGGGCGTTAACGGTGAGTGAGCGTAGCATGTTGATGTTTCTATCGCGCCCTGATGTGAAACTGGGAGAAAACAAACATCTGTCGGTGAAAAAGACGGGTCTATTACACGAAGACGACAACTGGAAAGACAATGAGATTTGGGAACTTCTAGGACCGAAGGAAAAATCAAAGATTGGCAAGAGACTCTGTTGTTTGTATCCCAATTATGAACGCGCTACATGACTGCGGTGCAATCTGGGTCATGTCGTGCGTATTACACTCTATAGCCAAGCGCCACCCTTCGCCTAATTAAAAAAAAAAAGAAGTATTTCCAGTATGTGAGAACGCGCCTGACACGGACATGTTGTGTGCTACATGTGTGAAAGGGAAACTCCGGACAATGTGCGGAGTTCATATGAGAAAAAGGCTTTAAAGTCAAAGCATAAGAATTGTATAACTAAGCATTCAGACAATTAAATGTCACATAGCTTTAGGTTTTTCCTTATGAATGTGATCAAGAACACATGGCAGGTGTCCCGTGTCCATACTGAGAGATCATTACTGGCTTTTTACAGCTTATGAAACAGCTGTTAGCCTAAATTTGACCACATTTGGTTGTGAACTTATGCCAAAAGTCACTTTCTTGGACAAATAAAGAAACTAATCAGAGCCAGAGAAGAATATTTTCCACCTCAGAGCAGCTTCGCAGTAACTTGTAGTATTGTGAAACAGGTGGAAGAGCCTTAATGGTACAGCATGTACCGTCGACTTTACCGTGTCAAAATAACTGGAGTGTCTCCTCACCAAGAGGCGGTTCCTGCATTCTTATTGGCAGATATCATGTTCAGAATATGCTTGCTTATGACGTGAATACAAAAAGTGCTTGAACTGACCGCCCACAAATATCCCAGCTTGAACCATCTGAAGTACCAAAATAATTTACATCAAAGCTCTTCCTTCATACAATAACAATGAATGTGAACGGTGTTTCTTTAAGGCCATGGTTGGCAGCGAAAAACATTCAAGTGCAATCAAGTGTTCGTTTTGTTTGCTATAAAGAGTGTACCACTGTCTTCCACAAAAAAGTCTCTTGATATATCCTATTACAAGAGGAGTTTTCTTTGATCATGCATTAAGGCACCGCAGCTGAATGTTGGTAAAAGCTGAAAAAGGCTGTTTTTTTTTAATAAAAATAAAAATACCATCACTCCTTTCTTTGTCATGCACATAAATTCAAATACTCTTTTGTAAAAGATATATAATATATAATATAAGAAAACTCTTATGTACAGTCAAATGTCCAAAGGTATATTTCTCTTTTTCCCCGCTGCACATACATACACTGTACAAGATTCCCTACATTTACATGCTTCAAATGCAAGTCACATTTTTTGGAGCTAGAATTTTTATTTTTAATTTTTTTTAAATTGGTCACCTCCCAGAGGAAGGTTTTTAAACTATGTACAGCTGATAACGCTCAGATGGGACGCCACCCACACAAGCTCCGCCTTCAAACCCCGGATGCCTCCGTGCCTTTCCCTCCTCCTGGTGCTCCCTTTAGTCCAGATCCAGGAGGCTCAGGATCGATCGCCCTCGATATGAGGTAGCAGTTTATATCCCAGTGCAAAAAAATTAAAAGTCCACTCAGCTACTGCGAGTCCGCTTTTTGGGCAGAAGTGGAGCACCTGCTAGTCGCTGGCTCTCCTTAGGGGGGCGCTCTCATTCTGAGAGGCTCTGAGGGTGTGTCCGTTAGACAGCAGAGTCTGCCTGAGCTCAGGCTCACAGTCACTGTCGAGGCGGCCGTGGATCGTCACGCCGGCCAGTTTCACCGGCTTGTGGAAGGAGTCCTCCTGTGATGGGGAGCACGCCGGCGTCTGTCCCGCTCTGCTCACTGAAAGAGAAAGAGTCGGTGAAGTGGCATGTATGTACCGTAGACAAATATGCATTCAGCTTTAGGATACAGAGGCGGTGGAATGTAAGCATTGGGCTGCGTTGACATGTGGAGGTGAGAATTGGTATTTGGAGGCCATTTCTTCTCATTACAGAGGGAAGAGAGCTGAGTCCCAAAACAGGCCCGGACGTGCAACTGCAGGAGTGTTTGGCGGCAGCGAGGACTCAGTGCTTCTTTACAGTGTTTTCAGAGAGATATCCTGAGGGGCTCTGGGCGTGCAGATATGATATTCTGTCAAATTCCAAATTGCTCGGAGCCAATCCAACAATCACGTTCAAAGGAATTTGCCTTGACAAGACTTCCAAAATTCCTAATAGTTTCTCAAGGTATCACCTGATATAAATTATATTCCAAGAAAAACAACTTTAAAAAGCCTCCTGGATGAGTGTTCCCGTCTACAGCAGGTCATTTAAACTCTGCACTCTGTTCACCTTACCTTTTCTATCATGCTGGTTCAGCTGTAACGTATTGTGGTTTTTTGGAAATGTGGATCCTTGAATGTCCTTCCGGATCCCGTTGGGTGTCACATTGCAGAGCGGGGTCGAATGAGGGGTGGAGTGCGGCCCCGCGTCGTGCAGCTCCCCTGGATGACAGTGAGAGTATGGTGGGGGAACAGAGTGTTGCTGGTACTCCAAGCCTCCTGCATGGCCAAAGCCGTGTGACAGGTAGTCTGAGTCTTTGGAGTAGCTGCTGCCATTCTCCATGCAGTCTGTACACACGACTGCGCCGTCGAAACCTGCAGGCAGGGGAGAGGGGAAATAAATTATTTGGAGGCAGAAAATCAACAACTCTATGTCAACACTGTGGTTAGGGCGTCTGCTGTAATTATTTCTGACGCCGAGCAGGCCTTCAGAGTCGCAGGCACTCCCTTTCATCGTTATGCAACACACCAACTTTTGCTGATGGGAAGTGGGAGAAACTGCTGGGGGAGCACAAACAATTAGGCAGGCCGAGCAGAGGCCGAGCTGTCGGGTACCTGTGGTGTCCACGATGTGTCCGTTGGGCTGAGGTCCACCGCCGGCCTCCACGCGGATACACACATCCTGCCGCTCGGACAGCGTGCCCTGGGAGGAGAGGTAGCTGGGTACGTCTGGAGGAACGATCGTCTCATCTGGGAGAAAAGAAACAAGACATTACAACCAGGGCTGTGGAGTGTGGATAATGTCCAGCAGTGGACGAAGTATTCAGATCCTTTACTTAAGTAAAAGTACTAAAACCACAAGTAAAACACATTTGTGCAGTAACATTTCCCCTGTCAGTATTTTACTATTATATATGATGTTTTTGGATGAATTTTAATGCAGCGCTGCTGTCCTGTGAGAAGCACGTATCTGAGCTCAGAACAACAGCCCTGTTTTCAGCTTTGTGACGATGCGTGTTCCAGCTGATCCCAGAGGGTTTTTAAGGAGTTTATTTAGCTTAAGAAGTGGGAGCATTTTCTCCACATATAAAGGAACACTTCATCCTGCAGTTTGTCAGCAACATTCAAAATCAAGGAATAAAAATCTGTATTTTAAAGTAACTCACTCAAGTAAAGTACAAGTACCTCAAAGTTGTACTGAAGTGAAGTACTTTAGTAAATGTACTCCACCAAATTACACCAACTAGAACTGAAACAATGAATCGCGATTTTAGATAGATCCTCCTCGAATACATTTTTTTTTTTTTTTTTTTTTTTAAAGGACAATAGTTCACCTGTGTTGGTGACACTGCACTCCTCGCTCTTCTTCCTGGTCTGGTAGATGATGCACACCCACACCAGCGACGTCACCACAATGCTCGTCACCACGGCGATGACTATGATCCCAATAGTGACCGTGCTCGGCCCCGATGGCGGTGTGCAGGGGCCGCGGCGGCGAGTCACCACCAGCTGGCTGTGAGCGCGCTCCGTGCCCAGGGTGTTCGACATGATGCAGGTGTAGCGGCCGGCGTCCTCCAGCGAGGCGGCGCCGATGACCAGTAGCCGGTTCCCCGGGGTGAAGTGGTGTCTGTCGGAGGGGCGCAACGGCTGGTCGTTGCGCAGCCAGGTGATGCGGGGCGGCGGGCTGCCCAGGGCCTTGCACTGCAGGGCCACCGTGTCCCCGATCACCACGCTGCGGTCCTCCAGGTCCTGGGCCAGGTGGGGCGTTTCTGTGGAGGAGAGGAGTGACACGTTTCTCATCAAAAGTCCGAGCTCAGTGATTTCTGTTATTCTATGACATCAAAGTTTTAGGTTTCTGCTTTTGTTCACAGTATTGATTACAGACAGTCAGCTGTTAGGGCGAGCACAATGTGAGATGTTCAGTTTGATATCCGACCACTGGAAGCTTATCACATGACAGTCTCATCGAACAATCCTATTTATACACTGAGGTGTCATCTGAAATCACTTCACTTGGTCATACATTTTCCTTACAGCACACAAACAAGATTTCTCTCGGGACGGGATCCTCCCCTGAACAATGTTTTCAATGTTTCAGCGGCAACTTCACATTCTGCTGAATGGAGCACATTGAACCGAGTGTGTTTGTGTGTCCCTCCTCTCAGACTGAGCACTTCCCCCTCACAGTGGGACATACAGATTAAGAGATCTCACTTAACCCACTTCACTCGCCCCTTTCTATTCTAGCAATACTTTCTTGCTCTCCATCAATCCCCCTCTCCCTCCCTCTCTCTCTCTTTCTACTACCCCTCCTTTCTTTTCTCTAAATCCCACTCACCTACCTTCCCCCCACATGCACTAACTTCACCATTCCAGTTCTTCTTTAGCTCCCATTTTTCTCCCCCGCCACTCTTTTCCAGACAGGGGCCCCTTGGATATAGCCACCCCCCCTCCCACCCTCTCCTTCCCCTCCCAACCCAAACATCACAGATTCAGTCGAGAGGCATGGTCGCCTGCTTCAATATTTTACATTGTTGAGTGGATTAGCACTCAGCTTGAACTGCTGTGAAGTCTAACAAGTCTCCCACAAGTCGCACAATATGCAGATGTGTTATTAAAATGACCATTTTAAGTATATAAACAGTTGCTTCTGAGCTCTTTAGGGGCATGTAACTATATTGTGTGTTAGCAAAGAAGACCCCTGCTCTTTTTTTTGTCTTCAACAAGGGACTGCTTTGCCCAGTTCAAAAACAAAGCACAAAGATGATCTATGTCCTCAGATGGTTATAGGAGAGCAGTTCCGTTTTGTTTGATTTAACAGTGTAAAACAGCCAATAAACTGGGAGCACTGAGGCCTGCAGTGAAGCAGCCATGACAGTCCCTCCCACCGAGAGAGGAGAAGGGGGGAATGCCTAACAAACACCCCTCTGTGATTCCCCCCTGCTTCCCCACCATCCCCCCTTTGACCCACAACTGTGACCTTTGGCCATTGACCTGCAGCAAGGCCACAGCTGCCGAGAATAGAAAAATATAAAGCCTTTCATTCTGCGGCCTCGGACTGACCGATTCCCAACTCAGCGCCGAGCTATTTACAAGTGCTCATTTTTGAGGATGAGGGAAAATTATCAACCCTGGTACACTGAACGCGAGATGATATTAGCTCAACTAAAACGATGAGGAAGAATTACATATACAGAAATACGGGGCTCTTACCCAGCACGGTCAGGGTTGCGTTGGCGGAGACAGTGCCGGCTGTGTTTTTGGCGGTGCAGCTGTACACGCCCATGTCCTCCGGCTTGACGTCCATGATGAAGAAGACGTCATCGTCGGGCATGACGTGCATTCGGCGCTCCCGGGCTGCGGGGAAATCTGTGCCACCGTCCTTCTGCCAGGCGATCTGCGGCGTCGGGTGTCCCTCGGCGGCGCACTCCAGCCTCGCCGTGTGCCCCGTCCTGATGGTGCTGTCCCTGGGAGTCTTCACGAAGGATGGGAGAACTGAGGGCATAAGAGACATTTACATCAGTATAGTCTGTGCATCAACATCTTTAACCTTTAGATCGACTGTCCCGTACTGTACTGCTGTTTCAAAGCAATTCCCTCATTCTTAGTGATACAGTTCTACACTTCCACACCTGCAAGATGATCCTGCTGGAGCAGTTTTGCATTAAGAACCTTGACAGCTGTTGTTCGGGATTACAGAGCATTACACACTCTTCACACTTCTACCCACGCTTTCACAGCTGGTGCTGGCATTCGAACCCGTGAACGTCCGGGAAAAAGCCCGCGACTGTATCCTCTATAGGTTAACTGTTACATGCTCATGTCTACGCCAAGGCAACGGGCAACAAAATATATTCTACACCCACAAAGTAAAGGAGCAGCTCGGAGGTCTGATGCAAACTTGGGCAGGGAACCAAACTCAAGATAAATACTCTCCGCTCGCAGAAAAGCAGTGACAGAGCGCAGAAGAGGTGGCCCCTGTTAGCCGCTGACATGCAGATAAATCCATTTGTTCCAAATACCATCCTGGGAGAGATGGAGGCCGAGCGAGAGAGAAAAGACCCCAGTGAAAGAGAAGAACTCAGCATGGACACTAATCTCAATCGCTCCGCTGTCAAACGCAGATAAGTGTAACATCAACAGGCATTTTATTTGGTGGAAATGATGTAATCACACACATAGCAACAGAGATATTGGAGGTTTTTTTCTGTCCATCGCGTCTTAGCATGATGCCGGACTTCTAATATTCCTCTATTTTTCACATTTTAATGGCTTTTTTACAACCACATTGACCAAACTCTCCAGTTCAATGGTGAATTAGTCCTTTACTGAGCTTCTGGCAGACTATCAGCCAAAAATGTCTTTACATTTTTTTTTTTTTTACAACCTACCGTTGACGATGAGGCGGGCCTTGCTGGAGTAGGTGGAGCCAAAGTGGTTGGTGATGATGCACTGGTAACGGCCCTCGTGGGCGAAGGTGACATGCCGCAGGTGCAGGATAGTGGTGTACTCCATCACGCCTCCACTTGCGCCCGGCACGTCAGATGTTGCGCCTTGGTGGTGAGCGCGCACGTGGGCATAATTCTCCGTCTCTGCATGCCGTAGCAGCTCCTGGTCCTTACGCCACGCAAAAGTCATGGGGGAGGAGCTGCTGCTCGCCGCCGTACAGGTGAGACGCACGTCGCTGCCAAGGACAGTCACCGAAGTCTCTGGCTGCACGGTGATTTGGGGCTTTGGAAGGTCGTCTGTAGGTGGAGAGATAGAATGGCATAAGTTTAAGGAAGGAAGAAAGTGAGAAAAAGCAAAAGACAGTATGTGAAAAGCCCCGGAGTGAGGACAGTTATGGAAGGGACGAGATAGAGAGAAGACAAAGTGAGCTGGAAGCAGGAATCTTGTCCAATGTCAAACATCACACATGTCTCTCAGCAGTAGGTGTCTGCTTGCTATGCGTAAATGGATGTGAAAGGGGCTAATAAAACACACATAAGGAGCCGTTAGCATGTCCAAAGTTCAAATGCAAAAACACCACGCAAACAAATATGTGCAACTATGTAATTAATAGAACAGCGCCAAGCTGTCAGTGTGGCCCATCTGTGCCTTGAACGCCTCTTTCACAAACACACCCGCCCACACAAACGCAGAGTGAGCACACGCATAACTCACCACACACAAAGCTGTTGGACGGAGCCTGGAAGACGCTGGTGCCTTTAAGGCTCTCCGGGTGGGCACAGGTGGCATTGACGGCGGCCTGGAGACCGCGTGTCACCAACCAGTTGGGCAGCCACTGGAGCTGGCAGTCACACAGGAAGCTGTCGCTCTGAATTATACTGCAGAGGAGAAGAGTGAGTACATGTGTTATATATCACATCTATTGCACCTGTAACTGAATACGCGTTTGTGATAGCGTGTGTGGGTGCCTAAAGCGCTGAGGGAATGGGTTTCGATGTTTCACGTTTCTGCATGTGTGGAGTAGTGCACATTAAGTATGCGTGTATGTGTGCATCAATAGAACTCACAGAGTTTTGAGGTTCTTCATTTTGCTGAAGGCGTCGGCCTGGATCGAACGAATAGCATTCTCTCCCAAGTTCCTGTTGGGACATTACACATCGTCTCATCAACTGTATTCACATTACAGCCACACACAAGCTCTCATTAGCAAGGGTCTAACCCAGGTGGAAATATCACTGCCTGTATATCTGAGGACACAGGCCGGCTTTTCCGTCCCTCCGTGCCTACGTTTGACAAAAGGCCTGTGAAGGAGCTTATAGGAATTCCATTTCTTCGGCGGAGCTCGCCATATGCGCAATAACTTTGTTAAAGGCCAAAGTTGAGATTGTGCTATGCTAACGAGAGCGGAGCAGCTGGACGCACGCAAAAAGCCTCTGTCTTCTACTTTTACAAAGACGCTATTAAATTACTAGCAGCCTGCTCTCTGCCAGCTACTTTTGGCAATCCCCGCACCCACTCCCCCCACCACCACCACCACCACCCCTGCACTGCACCCTCTCTTCCTCACTCTCGTTCTCTGGCTTTCGGGAGGAGGGGCAACCAAGCATTGTGGGATACTCACAGGTGTTCCAGGGTCTCCAAGCCAGAGAAGGCTTTCTTGGCCACCGACTTGATCTTGTTTCCAAACAGAGTCCTGCCATTTCCAAACATGAAGGGTGTCGATAGATGAAGAGAGAGAGAGAGAGAGGAGAGGGGAAGAAGGGGGTGAGAAGAGAGAGAGGAGGAGGAGGGAGAGAAGCACAATTAGCAAGGCTGAATCTGATAAGAGCGAGGGGGGATTGAGGTCTTGGAAATCCGAACTGTGTGGAGATTAGCCAGGAGGAAGGGTGAGGGAGATTGGATGGGGTTGGAGTGTGGGGAGGGAAGGAAGGGGGGGAAGTCACCTGGACTCTGTGCTGCTCTTCAAAGACCACTTTTATCTTTATTAGAACTCAATAGCAATGCAATGACCGAGAGAGTGTGTGTGTGTGTGTGTGTGTGTGTGTGTGTGTGTGTGTGTGTGTG
>CALSBV010011423.1:4784430-4794663 GCA_943590825.1 Bovichtus diacanthus | reverse complement strand
GTGTGTGTGTGTGTGTGTGTGTGTGTGTGTGTGTGTGTGTGTGTGTGTGTGTGTGTGTGTGTGTGTGCGTGTGGTTCTTTTCCCCTGCGCAGCTTGTAAGGACATACGTGCAACCATGTGTCTGTCTGTGGACCCTGGAAGAAGTGAGTTTTCAGTTCCCTGTGATTTGGAGTCCTAATCTCTTTATTCCACCCATCTTCCTCCCGCTGCCACCGCCCCTCCCTCGCTCCTCTCCTGTTGTAGCCTTTACTTCACAGGAAGAGGAGACACGGCTGGCTGCTTCACAATGAAGACCCGGTGTTCGAACTCATCCACATGTGCACACAAACCAATGGCTGTCTTGTCACTGGGACCATAAGAGAGCTACTCTGTGACTTTTATTTAAACTTTCTTTTGAACGGAATTAAATTAGGCTATCAAAACAAATGAAAAAAAGATCTATTTTTCCTTGGCTTAGATCTGTAACTTCCCTCTCATGTGGAGACATTCACAGGCTGCTTTAAGGAAAGTCAGTGTGTGTGGTGGACACTTTGATGTCTCAGTCCTTCTTTCTCTTTTCTGCATCTCTTTTTCCCATGGCTCGCTTTGCCAGCGTTGGGATGCAGCAGGCCGCTTCCGCCAACGGCGTGGACAAAAGGGGGCAGGGTCAGAGGGCGGGGCGTGTGAGGCGTTTGATGTTGATGACTGAATGCAGCCCTCAATTTTACCCTCTCTCAGTTCCTAACAACAGGGACTGGGAAAGAGGGGACGAGAGGAGCGGAGGCATGAAGGAGAAATAGAAAATAAGCCTATTGGGGAGCGAACCCCTGCCAGCTCGAAAGAAAAGCCCCTTTCTCCCTCTCTTTCTCCCGTTCTCTCTTTCCGCTGCGCTCACACTGGGAACCATCTTGGCTGGACATCATCTTTTCATCCTGCAGGTTGATGATTGCCTCTCAGTGCCAGAGACTCCTCGTCCGCTGTAATTTCTCAACTTGCCAACTCTCGACATTGAACTTTTTTTTACTAGCTGCCTGCCCTGACGAAAACATTAATGAGTAATTTTGAAAAGATTCTGAAAAATGATTCACTCCATCTCCTTGAACCATTAGCCGTAAAAGAAAAGAACCCAGTTTGGCCAAAAAGCTACAGCAAAACAATGAAATCATGAAATGAAAGCCAGATTGAACTGACCTAAGCTTCCACAGGAGTAAATAATTGCCTTCAAGGTTTCAAGAACACGCCTTGTAAAAAAAAAAAAAAAAAAAAGGAAGAGGGGCCCTATAAGTCATCGTCAGTGCGAACACTTCCCTACAAAGTGAAGTGTGGGGTCTTGAGGAGACGGATAACTCAAACTCTGCCGCCTCAAATTGAACTAAAGTTAGCTGGTAATGAATGGACAGTCGTGATTTGGAGGTGAAACTTTTGGATGCAAGAAAGACATTACAAGCTCACGTCTCTGTTTTTGAAAAACAGTGGAGAGAATCCCAGAATCAATGACAAGGAAGGACTGAGGGATGGAAAGGAGGGGTTGATGGAGAAGGAGAGGAGGAGGGAATTAAAAGAAAGAACGAGGGGAGACACTCACAGCTTGTTGAGGTTGTCCAAGCCAGAGAAGGCCCCGTTGGTGTCCTCTATTGTGCCCGAGATGTCATTATGGTCCAGCTCCCTGTGGAGAAAGAGAGAAAAGAGGGGGATAAGAAAGATGGAAGGAGGGAGGGAGGGAGGGGAGGAGGAGAACAGGGACGGGGTCTGCCAGCGCTGAAGCGTTTCACAGCCCTGGCAGAGGCTGGTTTGGGAGTCACGGGTTACCCCCTTTCACCCACACTCCCTCCCTCCTCACATCATCCTCCCCTCTCTGCACCTGGCCTTAAGAGCCCCTCTGCTGCTCTGCTCTGCCAACCAAGCGCATTCTTTCCTTAGAGGGGTGGAGAAGGACCGTGCATGTGAGCGCGTGTGCATGTGCGTTGGTGTGTCGAGGCAGAAATCAGCACAGGGAAACGCATGTATAATTCATGACGGCATGGAGAGATTGGCGGGAACACAATGCCTTTGCGAGATGCAAAAACGGGTTTGTCCGTCCGATGGCGGCAGGTATGGCACAGCCAAAACTAAAGCCAAGAGTATTAATAAGGTCAGTAGCCGTGGCCATCAAACACCAAATGGATTCAATGAAAAGGAATAATAGGAAAAAAAGGGCCTTTGGGGTTTTTAACCACTTGTTGAATGCACTTCATTTCCGCTCACAAGGTCTAAAGAACTACCTCTGTAGGTGAGGTCATCGCTGCAGAGGAACCACCCCTCTGCATGATGATCGAAAAGAAAAACAACATTCGGAGGACTTCTCTGAACCATTATAAGACTTCCTTTCAAACTTGAGAAAGGCCTTTAAGGTTGATGGTCAGCCACACCCTCCAACATCTCCACAATAGCACCCTCCACTCCTCCTCCTCCCTTTGCTTTCCAAGCATCCCTTATCCCCCTCTGGTTCTTTTCAGTCCCCATTGGCCGCCGTCTTAGTTGGGACTGGACAGGGGCTGCCAATTTCCTACTCTTTCTGGCTGGCTGGATGTGAATGGCTGTTGCCTTGTTAAAGCAAGGCCAGTGGTGGGGGCTGGAGAGCGGGGAGACCCAGGGCACGAAGAAGGGGGGCCCTCCGATGAGCCAACGACCCCCGTGGCCGAATTAGAGGGCAGGCTGGCTTGTTTGGAGCTTTCACACCCCGATGCAGGCTCCAGCCCCATGCCAGCACGACCAGCAGCGCAGGCCCAATTAAAACTCCCCCGGCTCCTTTTCAGGGCCCGGCCTATGCCTGTCCTCCCCTCCACTGATTAGATTAGGCCTGCCTCAAAGACACAGAGCGCAGCAGGGATAAAAGAGGAGAGATCACGCATCTAGACCTAGATAGTGTGTGTATTAGGGTATGACATGAGGAGATGACAGAACACACTCAGAGTAACAGAGGGGGGACAAATGGGCATTAAGTGCGCGTTAAAATGGGGGCGCCAAAAGAAACAAAGTGAGCAATTAAAGACAAGAAAGGAAAACATGAGAAAGGGACTGATATATGGCAAGCTCAGCTCCCTATCTATCCCAGCCTTTATTTCCCTCTGTAGCTAGTTATCTAGCACCCAAATGCGCCAGCAGAGAGAGGCCTTATGTGCCTTGGCTTGTCACCCCGCTGTGAGAGAGAGCTTGTCTAGCGAGCTCTGGCACAACTCCCCTCTCTGGCTCGCTCACTGGGAAGAGGCACAGCCAAGAGGACCTTGGTAAGGAACCAAGACCCCCAAGTCTTTCCCCTGGATTTATCCCCTGACTTTTCTCCCTTTTCAGTCCCTCCTTTTCTTTCATCAGGACCGTTTGGGCTTTTTGTGCAAAAAGGTGGATCAGCGGGAAAAGAAAACCTCTGTCTTTATTCATGGCTTCTAAACGCGGGGGAAGGACCTCGAGGGAGGTGAGCGACACGGAACGCTTTTAGATCCAAGGTTCTTGGGAACGAAAAAAACAAAACAAAACCAGACCCAAAAAAAGGAACAAAGTGGGGAAAATACACAAGAAAAATAAGGAGTTGCCACAGAAACAGCGAGAAAAGTAATGCATGAACGCCTCAAAGTAAAAAGAAAATGCAAATGAGATCAAACCCGTCAAAAAGTAAACAATTCCTGCTTTCTGAGGTCAACAGAAGGGACTACTTAAGCCTAAATATCAAATATCACAAAGCCAATATTATGGCACAACCTGTCAACAGGGGCAAAACTATAATGAGTGGGTTGTTGGGGGTGTGGGTGTACTTACAGGATGCGTACAGCCTTGAGGCCTCTGAACGCTCCCTCAGTGATGTGGCTGATGGAGTTGTGGCCCAGACGGAGAGAGTGGAGATCCCCCAGCACAGCCAGACTGCCTTCATCCAGGCGAGTCAAGTTGTTGTACGACAGATTCCTGGAGAGAAAATCAGAGTGTGAGACAGACAGAAAAGAGGGCAGAGGCAGACAGAGAGACGGAGAGAAAGAGAGGGGGGGAAAAGAAGGGGGGACGGAGAGAGAGACAGAGAGAGAGAGAGTGTTCTGTGTGAGGTCTGGAAGGAGAAGACAGGTTGGCAGAACGCGGAGGCAGCTCGCAACATCATTATACTTGAATTTCATGGCTGATTCAATGTCTATTTGCCAGTCTGTGATGTGTTTTTCCATTGTGTCTTTTTCCTCACCACAAGATGTTCACAGAGAATGGGCTTAGCAGACCTTTAGAGCTCAGCCGAGTTCTTAACCGAGAAATTCTCGGTTGGAACTTTACATGTTTACAACCTCCATTCATAAGCCTACGTGAGTGTGGTAAACCCCAGGGGAATAAACTTAAGTGTACTGCAGCCCTCAAAATGCTACATATTTTCATATATAGCCATCAAGGCTCAGGCTGGAGGAAATCCAAATTGGATGATTTCTAAGCAGTTTATCTTGTTTTAGGAATCTGGAAAGAAAAAATTCTCGGCCAGAAACAAGATGACAGCTGACTTGAGGAATACTTTGATACGAGTTGAAAATGAAGACTCAAAACTTCTTGTAAGAATGTTGTTTCATAGTATGCATGTAATACCTTTTGATACGTCCTGATTATAAATGACAATAAAACCCATAATGGTATCTTTCAAACAGTAGTCAAAGGCGGTATTGTGTATTTTCGTTGCCCTCGCTGTGGCCCTCGCCGCCCGTCTCTGTGGCCGGGCCTCAGGTTTGCTTGACCAGTCATGTGTGCAGAGATTCTCCCCGATGACCAGCTCAGCCAACACTGGGAATGCAATAACAGGCTCTTCATAAAGACGAGTCACTCTCTTCTATCGGTCGTGGGGGTTATCATAACTCTAGATAATAAAAAATAATAATAATCATATAACCGCTGACTGGTGCAGCGGCGGGAGGATGATGATTCAGGGGATGGCGCTGGGAGCAATCTGTCATTCACAGACTTGCGCACAGGAAACAGCATTGAGATACACAGAGCAAACTAACATCTACCTCTTTATCCCATCTGACTGTTACACATAAACAAACATAGGCGCCACGGATACCCCAGGCCACCTCGGAGTTAGCAACGCCTCAGCTGAGCAAAGCACTTTACAGCAGCGATACGACAGTCGTGTCAGTGGAACAGGAAAGACTCTCAGATAATAACTCCTCGTGCGGTAGACATAGGCCGTGAAGGTGATCCTTCAGTGTAATTACCACAACACAAGCGGTAGAGGATTACCCGCCGGTTTGCCAAACCCCCGCGCTTCAGAACCGAGTACAAAAACTCTTGTCGAAGGGCTTGAGCGCTGTTGAGCCCGGCTCTAATTATAGGATAAACAGGCTTATTCTGAGAATAGCGTAGTGTATTGAGTGTTAAAGCAAAATGTCATTTAACCCTGGGGAAGGTAGTTGGGTGATAAGGTTGTGGGTGGAGAGTGTTGAATTCTCAGGCTATAGGACGACTGCTTTAAATCCCCAGAGAGAGGCAGAAAAGATTTTAAAGCAAAATTTCACTCTGCTTCTTCAAGGTTTAAAAATACAACTTTAAATTGACCTATGTTGAACTCCCGTTCTCTGTTGACTCCAACTCTCTCCTACTGCAGTTATCATTGCCGGTTGAGAAACTTTAACCGCCGTCTACTGAACGTTTTCGCAGTAGTTTGAATGTTCAGGCTAACTTATACGCTCGTACTCACAGTTCTCTCAGCTTCTGGCAGAACTTCCATCCATCAGGGTTGATGCGAGCTATAGAGTTGTTACTGAGGAATAGCTGCTGTAGGGAGGTCAGGCCGTACAGGGAGCCACTGTTCACCTCTGTCAGGCTGTTGTAGTCCAGGTGACTGAAAGAGAGAGAAATGAGCAAAATAAGCCTCAGTAAGTAGGAGTTTGAGGCAGGGTGTCAGGAGTTTGGTGGTAATTGCCCCCCTAAAATTTGCGGCGGCATTTCTGAAATATTGCAATAAAATTTGTGACCATTACTGTGTTATTTTGCATGTAATTGAAGCAATATGTAAAAAATTTGCAGGTTAACAGGTGTGATGGTTTGAGATAGTGGGCAAGTTCCAGTAAGTACAAAAAGATCTTATTCTTGTACGGTTTGGTAGGCGAGTATTCAAATTTGCAATTTTGTGTAAATGTACATTTGAAAAAATATATATATATATTCTTTGACATACAGGACTTTCATCTTGGCCAGGTCCCAGAAGGCCCCGTCAGTCAGTTTGCTGATGCTGTTTCTATGCAGTTTGAGCACCTCCAGGCTGGACAGACCCTGGAAGGTCAGACCCTCCACCTGACGGATACGGTTCCTGTTCAGCTCACTGCAGGGTGGACACACAAAACAAATGTAGCAAACTGATCATGGGAGAATAAGCAGTGAGACACTAAATCATACTTGGTAAAAAATGACAAAAACATTCCCCGCGTTTGAAAGCAGGAAACCCTTTTTTTCCCCCCCTTTTTGACTGAGGAATGTGTTTGCCCTCATTCTACATTAGTATCCATCGCACTGAAGTCAAAACTAAAGAATCCTGTAGCCTGCATGCTTGAATTGGAGCATTTTGTAGTTAACAAACCCCCAGCTTAACAGGCATTCCTCAGTGGTGTCCTTTCCGGCAGTGGCATGAAGCCAGCGCTGTATACCCACAGGCTTTAGCTTACAAAAGAGTCAAATTATGACCCTATGAAATTACAGTGATACGATCAGATGTTTTTTTATTTTGCATATGAGGCCTGAGACGTCTCTGCGGTGATTCTGTACATTTGGTATGAGTGGGTATGAAGGCACTACAAGCCCTCAGGTTGGCAAACATCACCATCCTCACAAGTTTGTACAGTGTCACTGGGGCCATCTGTCCAACAAAAAGGCACCTGGGGAAACTACTGGAGGGGAAACACTCCCATTGCAGGTGTCCCTTCGCTCTCCAGAATAGAGTTGTTCAGCTACAAATTGGTCAACCTCACTGTTACGCTGGAGGGAGGTTTGACGAAGATAATGGAGCACGGTGTGGGGAATGAACTAACCACTTTAGGGATATGGAAGACTGGCAATAAATCACAGACAATATGGTCTGACGAGGCTCCGGTGTTTGCCAAGTCAGACATTATCCGGCCCTGGAGGTATAGCTCACACTAGTAGCCCTCCAAATACACAGAGCTCGATCAACAGACACAACAAACCTCCTCCTCTAAACTCCTAATTCTTTTCAATTATGTCTCAAAAACACTACAACTGGGATCACTTTCAGGCTAAATGTTAAACATATATTGTTTTTCGCAGGTTGAACTTTTCTGACAGATCCAAACGCAACGCTGTCAGCACATTAACTATGTTGTTAAAGTGATGAAATCCAGTGGTACTTACAGCTGGGTGAGCCTCGGGAGCTGGAAGGCTCTCACGGGGATCTGGCTGATGCGGTTTCGGCTCAGTCTCAAGACCTGTAGAGTCGCGCCCAGATGGTCCAAAGCTCCCAGCTCCAACACGTTGATCTTGTTGTTGCTCAGGTACCTAGATACAGAAACAGCACATTGTGGCAAACCACAATCATGCATTTATTTACATACTTCTTGTATGCTGTAATCTAGTTCACTCTATACAGCCTAGGATACACATATTAGGGATATTGTTTGTTTTGTTTTTCTACTAATAGTGATTGCAGTAAAAAAAACTTATTTCCCCACGGACACCAATAAAGTTTCATCTTATTTTATTTAGGTGCCTATATTTCTAAAGAGGAGTGTTATGTGCCACAGTAATACTCTGAGATTGTACTTACAGGTCTCTGATTTGGAGTCCTGCAGGAAAGCAGTGCCCTCGCAGCTCAGTGATGTCATTATTGCTCAGGTCCAGGGTTTCCACAGAAGCCAGCTCTCTGGTCCGCCTGCCGTCTATGCTGCGGATCTTATTATGATGTCTGGAAATAAATTTAAAAAAAACACGTATAAAAAAGGCATTACCGTATTTTCTGGACTATAAGGCGCACTTAAAAGCCTTTAATTTTCTCAAAAAACGACAGTGCGCCTTATAATCCGGAGCGCCTTATATATGGATTAATTCTGGTTGTGCTTACTGACCTCGAAGCGATTTTGTGTGGTACACGGCGCTCACGGCGCTCTGTCAAAATGTTTTAGTACGACTTTGGTAAACTACAAAGCTGCACCGCTTGCAGCATTACGGCTACCGTGGTCAGGAGCGTCGCGGAGTGATACATACTGTGCTTCACCATAATATTACAGCGCGTGTGTGTATAAGGACCCCAAAATGGTGCCTGTCAAGAGACACGCTTACGACGCGGACTTCAAACTCAAGGCTATCAGTCACGCAGTAGAACATGGGAATAGAGCAGCTGCAAGTGAGTGTATTGTGTTGTATTTTACGTGTTACAACTGAACAAGGTTGGGAGTTATTGTGAATACGCTAACGTTTGATTTAGCGGTATCAGACTGTTTTTTTTACGTGTTACAACTGAACAAGGTTGGGAGTTATTGTGAATACGCTCATTAACGTTTGAACAATGTTGAGAGTTTTTGTGAACACGTTTAATAAAGTTTGACTTATCTGACTGGTTTGTTTCGCTTAATGCGCCTTATAGTCCGGTGCGCTTTATATATGAAAAAAGATCGAAAATAGACTATTCATTGACAGTGCGCCTTATAATCCAGTGCGCCCTATAGTGCGGAAAATACTAGGTTTTGCTGAAAAAAACCCTGCTCACAGACGTGTCCATATAACCATCTCGAAATATATTACCCTGCTCAACTTCAGTGTCCTTTTCCCCACTCTCAGGCACAAAGACAGAAGAGCACACAAACTAAAATGTGTACTTTAAGAGCTTCCCAACAGAGGCTTCCCTTCTTTAAACAATTCCAAGGACACCTGTGCTTCTACACAGAGCTTAGACACAAAATCTGTTAGATAGATGGGCCCTCAGTGATCAACCGGAGCCACTTGAAGGGGGATTTCAGAGTACTTCAGTGTGTGATGGAATGGGCTGAGATGGCTGTGATTCTCAAGAAGTTCTGGCCAAATGACAAATAAGGAGTGGGAACTACTGACAAGACAACAGAAAGCAAAACTCAAACCATCTTGAAAAGCTGCAACAAAACAATGAACAACTTTTTCACAGGAAAATCAACACATATAGCCAGTTGTACCAAGAGAACCCCAAACACAGCCCTACTCTACTGCAAACATACATACAGACCAGTGTATACAGTAGACATAGACCACCAGGTCTATGCGCCTGTGTAGGTACTGTATGCGTGCGTGTGTCTGTATATGTAAGCGTGTAAGGAGTCTGATGGCCAGTGTTATCCGAGCATACATAAAAGCCTTTGCCGGGTGCCACATTTGACACATGCCTGGGTGCTAACTAGGGATGGGAATTTCATTTGGTATCACTTTCATTTACCCGACTGGTCTAAAAACAAAAAAGAAAACAAAAGCTAACGAGTGAGAGAGTAGCTCCTTTCACACAGCCTGTTCAAGGCGGGAGTGTTGCGCAGTTATTCCACCTCTTATAAAGAAAGGTATGAAACGCAGAATGGGGGGACAGAGTTGTTCCACTGGTAGGACGGCAGCGGAGGCTACACAGAGCCGAATCGACATCTGTGTAGAAGGCAGAGACAGCCGAATGCTGGCATGCCATCAAAAAAGTCACACTCTGGGGCTGCGCTATGCTGATCTTCTTTACTACTGTGTTGAGCAATCTCTGTGTAAAAGGGACTAGTGAAAAGGCAAGAGATGCAGACAAGAGACACTTCAGGGAGTGCATCAATGACCTGCATTACAAGTAGAAACTTCAACTAAAATCGTATATCGTAAGATCAATTCACTCGACCCATGGAGCCTTCGACAGCATTTGAAAATATGCTAAAATAAAGTCTTTTTTTTATTTTTATTTTTTAAAGACTTCCTTTTTAATTAAAGTTTAGGATTGTTTTCTGACTGTGTGTGTACGGGTGTGGTTTTTTTTTCAGAGAGAAAGGCTGAGGGAGACAGAAAGAGAGAGAGAGACAGAGAGCAGGTGTTCCACCAGTCAAACTCGTCAAAACAAGGTCAGTCCCTCCTTCCTGCTTCCTTTCTAGCCTTCAACACACACACAGATATTTATTGGTGTCTGAGAGGAGGAGGGTCACACCACAGTGGCCCACCTGAATAAACAGTGGCAGAAATGGTTAAGAATGAGCCATGCAAGCCCGCCTGGGCAACACACACACACACACACACACACACACACACACACACACACACACA
>CALSBV010011423.1:4746513-4775068 GCA_943590825.1 Bovichtus diacanthus | reverse complement strand
CACACACACACACACACACACACACACACACACACACACACACACACCACTCTTCCTGTCATTAAAGGCCAGTTTATAGCCAGGGAACTGCAGTGAGAGTGTACACAAAGCCAACACCAGCTCCAGGCCACCATTTTACACAGCAGTCAAACAGAGGACGGAAACCGGCAGAACAATATCTTATCAGGTTTGACAAGGTTAAAAGCATAAGCCGACACACAAGATTTGCAAGAATAATACTAATGATGATAAATGCGATGAGCTCAAATCTGAGTGAAACACCGGTAAGTGCAAGATCTTGGAAGTATGAAGGGAACTCTGTAAGATCAGAGAAGTGTAGCGCTGTTGGGATCAGCATATTTCAACACACGCACGCACGCACGCACGCACGCACCTTGCTCCAGCCTTTGAAATCAGTGAGGCTAGGAGGAGCGTGACTCTGTTTCTGAAGTTTTCCAAAGCAGGAAGGCGGGCCACATCTTGGGGCCATGTGCTACGACCATTCTTCACGCTGCTAGTTTGGGGCCGACACATGGGGATGTAGCGGGGGAGACGGTTGGGAAAAGGGTCTGCAGTAGCCCGAGGCACTGCATGAACCCACTGCCAGGCCCGGACGACGCCAGCCTGGACACTCCAGAAGCACAATAACACTTGTGTTGTCCTAACTGTATGTGCACACGTTGTCCACACACACACACAAGATCATGCCCCTGCATTTAACGCTGGATTATAGCGTGATAGCAAAGTCATTTAATACAAATGACGACAGACTACTTCATTATGAGTAAAAGGAAATGAGCGTCCCCAATTAATCTGAAAGAATAACACATACTGTATGTCTCTTTAGTGAATTGTTTTAGTACTGTGCACATAGCTGACCTTACGCTCTCAACTTCAAAAGCAAAGTAAAAGACAGGATCATTACTCAATTCTTTCCCTACTTATTGTTTATTATACTAAATTCTGCAATAAATACACTCCAGCCAGTGGTGAAATTAGGGTTTATGTAGTGGAATCCAAGTACATGTGAATATGTTGGCGTCTAGACAGTGGAGCTCTGATGCTCCTTTCCTTTATACAGTATCAGAAAAGTACAGAGACTAATATGGGGGGAGAGGTTTTATAAAAAAAAAATGTTTAACTTTAAAAGCTCCACTCACTTCTCGGAGGACTGCCTGTGTTCTGTCCCTCTCTGTCCAAGTCACGCTTTTTTTTTCTCTAACATCTTCTCCAGATTTCCAAACTCTTACCAGATGTAGAGAATTCACAGATGATTCATCGATCAAGTCCACTTTGTAGACACCGACTTCGGGGGAGAGGGAAAGGTGGAGAAAAAAAAACAAAAAAAAAAACTTGCCGTCTTAAAGTGTCTTCAGAAAAGGGACATCTATTCTGCTGACTGGATTCCTGGAGAATGACTTGTGGCAGCAGCTGTTTGATTGTCATTAAAGCCAGTGTGAGGCCATGAGCTCACTTCCATGTCTTCATGTTAATGTCAGACTTCATCTGTTGTTATTAGAGTAAGGGCTCAACCTTAGCTGCTCCTTCCTAATTTGTCCACAGCTAATGCTTTGCATGAATCATCTCAAAATCGGTTAAAAGAGGTATCATTTACAATAAATAAAAAAATAAAAATAGAGTACTTTAAGCTTCCATATCGGAACTCCCTGTGCTTTTACTATTCAGCTCAACACCAAACAGCCTGATAAAAAGAGACAAAAGTGAACAACAGTTGATAAAGATCTGTGGCAATGATAATATCATCCTAAACCCTTCCAAGCTTGACTTTAAAATATCCACAAGAGGACATGCGAGTCACAGGGCTGGGGAAACAATGACAATAAACAAACTTGGTATAATCACCCCCATTACCACAAGATTACAAGGCTGCGTAGCGAGAAATGCTCTGTAAACCACAATGGGCTCAGCCCTGCAGAGTGCTGCTGCTGTTGCTGAATCTCTGCCCAACCTTCTGAAATGTTCCCCTGTTTAAGCAAGAGAAGCATTTCTGCAGTTTAGTGTCCATGCATCAGTCTTCTATCAAGTTCAAGCGTACTAAGAGTAGAACAAAGGCCATGATAGAAACACTACACCATGGGCAAGAGTAGTTGTGTCTGACAGTATGTGACGTACAAGCAGACAGTCCTGTAATGTTTTATTTCCTCTGGGTTTTCTCAGTGTGTTACAACATGTGTGACAGTGGTTGAGGTTTCTGACCACCAACAGGACTTTCACCAACTAGTGGAACCAGCCCGAAGGCAGCAGCAACAGACCGCGACATTGACAAAACACTTCCATGCAGTGGGTGGAAAATGTCCACCCACCTCGCTCAGATTGCCCACAGGCGAGGTGATCTGGGGCCCCACCCTCTGCCGACCAGTCCGCAACCAGCCAGCTGAGCTCCCAGCCCCTGTCAGGAAACCGCCAACACAAGCCCATTTCCTGAGGGAAGAAGCCAAAACCAACTGCTGGTGGTGGTGTTTACCAATAAGGCTGTGCTGTGAGGTTTAAGGCTACGGCTTGGGGTTGAGTCGCGGAAGAACGTTTGGTGTGCACCAAGCATTATAGCCAGCATGTCGGGAAACCACTTGGGAAATGCTTGGGTTACAAAGGGGACCATTCAGCATCAGGCTTCTTCTTGCCTTTCACCAGAGTTTCTGTAAGCTAATAATGCAAGGACTCAACATGAAAAAGACAAACTCTATAAAAATAAATCCAGCTTTCTGTAACTATAAAAAAAACAAAAAAAAGGATTTAACAATGTCACCAGAGAAAACGGAGAGCCGATGGCAAAGAAACAGACAGAGACAAATCTGCTTTATCTCTATCCAACCACAGCAATCTCAGCCAGCAAAATTAGTAATGTTCATGCTTTTATTTACTCGCAAAATCCCATTACGCCAGTGGCACTGTAGGCAACAATGCTTTTTATACACATTACCCTGGCTGCAAATAAGATAAGGCACCACTCCTGAGAGGGAATATGTGACTGTGTGAGAGCAAACTTGCTTTGAATGTTATTAGGCTATTCATCAATCAGAAACAATGGACAGACTTCTGAGACTGGTGGCCAGTTTGTTAAAAGTTAGAGGGACTGATGTAAAACAGCAAAGGATGCATTTGACAAACAAATTCATGAAGTGCAGTGGCTTTACAGAAGCAAGTGTTTCTCTTGCAATGTATTATTAATTGGTTTATATTGCAATAAGTTGTCACTACACCGTAGTAAAGTATAGTTTGTTCCACACCTAGCCAATTGCACATCTTCCCCACCACCCCTCAATCCTTCACCTTCTTAGCTCAGTCAGGTTATGCAAACGCGCGTTTCTTTGATTCCTCATAAAAGCCACTTTATCGCAAGGCACTATAAATATCAGGGTCCTCAATGGAGATTATTTTGGCAAGTGAGTGGCATTAGGGTTTTCTACTGATGTCTACTGATGGATAAACTGCCAACACCTACCCTCTGGCTACCCATCTCCCCTGGACAAATATTCAATCAAGGTTTTACCAGAATTCCTCCAACAAATAAAGTGCTCTGACAGGAACTAAAAATAATGTTACCTCTGAGAGTGCATAATAAGGGTCCAACGCCACTTAGTTGAAATGAATCATAATGTCTTGTAGTTAAAGAGCTGTGGATTTAACACATTCAAGGCAGTTACAAAAATGTGAGACGGGGGAAAAAAACAGAAGATAGTGTCACTTGTGGGAGCATCAGAAGCTACTTCTTTTTAGCTGTGCAGCGTGCACTAAAAGCTTGACATATATTTGTGTCTAAGCAATATAATTTGCCACCTGCACAAAACTCTGCAACGCTCCCACATCCTGAGATATGATGACTCTCCTTAAGAACTATTTCCCTCTCTGAGCTGCGGTATAAAAGCGGGTCCTGAGGTACTACGGCTGTGTTCATTACTGTAATCCCAATTTAAGAGCCTGTATAAAGATAATTGCAGCAAATACATGACAGCGCAATCCTTCTCCACCCACACAAAAGGGTGGGAAATCTCCATTCATTTTAAACTGGGTTTATCCGCTCTGCTTGAACCACCACAAGTCTATAGACAACAACGCAAACGTCTGCAAGTAGTGGTACAAACATGTACACGGATACGTACAACTCTTCTCGTTTATTAATAACTGCAGTTGCAGGTGTTTTAGCAACTTGTTTAAAGACAGAACCTACAGTGTTTCAGAGATTTTCTTTTAAGCCTTAGTTCTGCATTATGTAGAAGAGAGAGGAAAGCTGGCCTAGGTGACTTGTGTTTACTGTCACCCACAAATACTGTCCTCCCTCCCACCACCACCACCGCCGCTGCTGCTGCTCCCTCCCTGGGGTAAACATAACAGAGACAGTCGATTTCACACTGATTTTCACTTGGCCCCAATGCCTGAAGGTAGAGATGGACAAACGCACTTTGTTTAAGACCCAGGCATTGTGACACACTCAGTCAGCTCTATTGACAGGTTAAAGCCATTGCTGTTTCACTCAGCACTTGCTATTACAACTTGTCATTTTCAACAGTACTACAGTTTCCCTTTCGTCTGAGAATAACATACACCCACAAGCAGCAAGTGAACACCCATTCTTGAGAACAGGCCCCACTGAGAAACTAAAATAACTTTCAAAAAGTAATTTCATCCAGGACTTGGCATATAGTACCTTATAATGGGATCAAACTGGGCCACAAGTGAAATTGTCCATACTTGTCTCTCTGAGTTTACAGTAATCAGTAGTCATCTGCTAATCTGGCTCATTTACAGACCCTGGAGGAACAGCGCTGGTACCCTTTGAGTTACCTGCCAACATGATGGGACTATCCCGAGTGGTGTGGAAATATGCAACCTAGGTGTTTTAAAAAGATAATTCAAAGCCATAAAGTCATTCCCTTTGAAAACTACAAGATTGCGGGTCCTTAAATCTTGACCGATAAGGTTTGGTCGAGATAACAGAAGTAGACTTGGGAGCGAGACAGAGCTCACGCAGGACCATATCTTTACAGAAAGCAAAAGGTTTTGAGCAGCTGTTTCATATGGGACATTTGTCCCACAGTAGTTGTCCTTTGTCCAGGAGGACAGGAGGAGCAGTGTGTGTCTGTGTACTTGCATGATAAACAGCGTCTGCACTTGAACTTGGCTAAGTGGTGCTTCAGGGCAATGAGGCTACCCGGGCACAAGTGCCGTTATTCATGTTTTTAGAAGACTTTTTAAAAGTTGCATTCCTTACTTCCCAGGGGAAGATAAACTGCCTAACACAGGAACCTGGGAGCCAGAGAAGTCTTTGGTCTTTAACCCCACATTCCCATCAGAAACACACACACACACATAAACAGATGGTGAAGATTCTGTAACAAGATGCCCAATTGTCACTCAGGATTCACAATTGCCAATGGACATAGTGGTTGCAATATGCCGAGGTGCGAGCCAAAATGTTGATTGGGCGGACTGAGAGTTGTGTTGTTCCATCAATAAATTAATTTTCAGCTTGATAAGTGCTGAAGTTCCCTACACATTGGAGGAAGATCCAAAGAAATGTCCCAAATTGGCTCATTTTTCTAAAAGGAGCTGGCAGGCAGGGTTTCAATTGCTGTCAGTGTTATCCTGAGGGACCAATGCTTCATTTTCAGGAAATTCAAATTTGTGAAGTATGGCCAACAATGAAACAGGAATTATGGTAATACAATAAAAACATATAACTGAATAAAGCAGAGGTTTATTCGTTATGTGTTTACTCAGCCTGAGGGGACAGTAATTCTAACATTGGAAATGCAAATACCTTTTTAGATAAATACAACAAGCACACGTTTAGCATAGTCTACAAACTGTGAAAATGTGCTGACTGCAAAAGATGACAAGTCACGGCCTGTACATTTTCTGGAAATTAATCCAAAGTGTTTTAAGGGGCAATTAAAGTCTGACACATAAAGAAAAGTTTTCAAACCAACTGGATGCAGGTCTTTATTGTTATCGTCTCAGTGTGCCCTTGAGCAAGGCATTTTACCCCCAAACAAATAAGGTCCACTGACAGTGCATCTCCCTCTGCTTGCAGCTCTCATTACACCTGTTACACTGCTGTAAATGCATGAGAGAGCACAACGGATTAAATCAATCGAAAAGGCCAAAGTGTCATCAAATAGGTTGACATTGATGCTACAATGCTACAGTTGGCCTACAGTCAAACTCTATTAAGAAACCACTTTGCACGTTGTCCTGTTGTGAAAGATTAGGTGGGGAAATGTATGCATCGCACAAACAACCCTAATCAAGTACAACGTGACGCGTCAGGGCTGTGCAGTGTGCTGTGTCCAGAGTGGGGTGCGGGGACCTCCGGGGGACTATAACGGGGTAACAGGGGGTCCCCCCAGGAAAATGAGGAGAAGTTTAATTTCACTCCTAAAACTTAACTCAAAGTTACAGTAAAGGAGAAGGAACACACATGACCGCTGGTTTCGCTCTCCCTGTTACACTTGATAGACGAGTATGCAACTGAAATCATAACCACAAAACAATCTTCTCAGACGGGATTCCTTGAGAGAGAACCGTATCGACAGAGGTCCACTGCCGAGCGGCCGTTTATCAGTGCCTTGACATAAAGTTTTTTTTTTTTTTTTTTTTTGTTAAATGCTAATCACGCATTTTTCTTTTCTTTAGAAACACTGTTACCCCGTTATGGGCCGGTCAATAAATAGGCTTGGGCAAAGTGAGCGCTTTACTTACAAGGAAACAGTCCGGACTGGAAGGTCCAGAGGCGTCGCGGTCAGCTCCAGGTTACTACAGTCCACTGAATCCTCGTTGCAGGTACAGTTCTGGGCACACGGCAGGTCTGAACTCAATCCATCACTGGCAAACAGTTCCACCGACAAAATGAAATAAAAAACACAACGAGAAACATATCCAAATCGTCCCAGGGACGCCGCCATTTTGTATCCAGTTTTAATAGCGCGGCCGCTGAGCTCTCCCCTCGTACCCACAAACTGGAATATTAATGTCGCTTGGGAGATACTGGGTGCCTTTTACAGCACATTAATTGTCTTATTGTACTACAGGGGCAAGCAGAAACGACTGCCGTGCAGTAAAACGTTTCCCATCCCAGTAACAAGTCATTGAGTTCCCAGTCCAACTTTCTCCTCTGGTGTCTGACGCGGGCTTAAAAAAAAAAAAGAAGGAAAAATCAAAAAGGTGATTCAAAGATTAACCAGTAAAAGTAGGGTACAGCGAACTTGTCGCCCTGCACTTACATTTAAGTTGAAAGAGTGTGTTCATGAAGAGGCTCAACACTACTTCTCATGGCAGGACAACTGCTTCTGGTGACATGTTTGAAAAACATGCAACAGCAAAATGTTAAAGGACAGTGCGCCCGGGAGAGCTCTCAAAATAACTGTGGATCAACGGAGCAGCGGCGAAACTGTGGGAAACTTAGCGGACACGGACACACCGCGACTTCTCCCGGTGTTAGGAAATGTCCACTACAAAGTTGAAGATGTAGCACATAAGTTAGGACCCGCGGGAATACTGCCGAAATCTCCAGCGTTGCTCTCTCAAGCCGTGCGCTGCATGTCGTCCAGGTCTCCCCAGCACTTCTCCGCTGTAGTCGAATAAATCCAACTTTGAAATACACAGTCGGCTCCAGAAGAACTCAACCGCCAGCTTATCAGGTGCAGTCTGCGGTCACAAAATCTCGACGATCCGATTAATAGCAAAATAGAGTCCCCCCTCCTTCCGACCGTGTACCACCACCATGAGTTTTTTCCTTTCTTGAGTTACTTTTCCTTTTTTTTTCTGGGAGATCGTTCCGTAGTCCCACGTTGGATGCACAACAGCGATTCCAGGGTCCTCCCATGGCTCGCCGCGATTGGCTGTTGCGGTTTGATGGGCGGGTCAAGCCCGCACCTCATTGGTCGTTGCGGGTTCTCCGAGTTGGAGAACCTTTGAACGGCTGTCAGTCAGCGGTTGCTGGCCCCGCCTATGTTTCCCACCCCGGGGTGTGAAACCGCACCACCACCTCCTCTCACTCTCACTGCTTCTTAAAGAGACAATCACTGGGATCAAGCGCTGTAATCGCATTATAACAATCCATAATAACATAATTGGTTTGAATGCCATAACAATTCCGTTTAAAGTGTTTGTTAGTAAGCCTTAAATCAAGATTTACATGTAAAAGAAAAAAAACAGAGAGGAAGTAATAAACAGTATTTCCTGCATGCTTCACACAGGACAGTTGAAGGCAAACCTAAGCAATTAGTAGGCCTAGTAACAACTCTTATATGCTTTGGCAAATAAGATAAAATAACAGCTGCATATGTGAACTCAGTTGTCAATGTGTCTTTGCTTGTTGAGTGTGCATCTGAACAGTGGTGGACAGTAACTAAGTACATTTCATACAGTTCATTGCTATTAATCATGGTAGCGAGGACACAGATATTCACACCTGAAGCACTGCAGGCAGTTATTAGCACAGTTCCTCGTTCCGTTTTTTCCAGTAAATAGACAAAGGTTTCACATAGCATCATGCTTGTGTGAGTGAGCACAGTAGCCTACAGGTGAGGCCTCCAGCTCATAGAAGCAAGGAAAATATCTGAGAAATGAGACGCTGTTAAAACACGATTCATAGGTGATGGAAAACTGAGTAGTGGAGGACAACCGATCACTGAAAGTTTGCTCTGAAATCCTATTAGTTTGAGACTTGAGAATTGTTTGGAGCTGGCCAATTTAATTTTCACTTTATTATTTCAGGCCTTCTGTGTCCTGTACATATCTTCAGTACAAGCTTACAAGTGACAGGAGGTCTACAATGGCAGCTATCCCGAGTATGCTCAACCCTGCATTTTGATGTTCTTTCAACAGATACGGTATGTGGACCAGGTACTCAGGGGGTCTATTTGAGAGGACTGTTGACACGTCTTTTAATGTGATTTATTCGGTGGATGACCTGCACTGGATGACTTGGCACACAAATAACTTTACTAATGCAGCAGGAAAATACCAGGTTAACAATTTAACCAATACACCAAGCTCAGATTAAAGGGTCTTTCACAAGAACGTGGCGGCAAGCGAAGTTTGTAACTTGCCGACTTTGTTAATTTAGCCTTATTAATATAAAACATTTTCCTCCAGCAAAAGTTGATAAAATGAACAAATCACTTTTTTTATCAATAATCACCTGATTTTAATATAATCTCTACATTTTGTTTACAACATAGACATTTCTTCCCACTGATAGCTAATTTTAATCGAAAGTGTCAAACTGATGTTTTGCATTAAACATTAATGGCTTGTATCAATTTCGTTGTGTTGTCACAGCAAAATAACGGAAGAGAAAAATTCTGGGTTACCAAAAAACATTTTTTTATATTACTGAGCATGCATATTTTTATTCTATCAATGTTTTCAAGTCATATCCGTCATATATTAATATTTTCAGACACTGGTTTCTTTCCTTGAGGGCTCAGACAATTCACATGGCACCACCCTAAGGGACATTTCTACCCGGGTATGGATTGATTTATAATCTGAGAAGCAGAGAGCCCTACGAAGAATTCATAGTAAGGAAAGCATTAACAGCTTTTGCTACCATAACTGGACCGCACTTCATACTCACCCCGCACCCATTCTCTTGTGAGCTGCTGTGTGAAGTTGTGACTGATGAGAAGAGTGGACGTGGGTCTGTCATGAGAGTGCATTGTAAAGAGGATAATGACTGCACCAGATGAGCCCTTGTCTTTTTTTTTGTATAGATGTTTTTAACACCAACCATATTGGCGTTTACACAGCTGGAACGGAGCGAACGTGTCAATGCTGACATGTCTAAAGATTTCGATATAGTATGAGAAAAGTGGAAGCAGTAGCTTCATAGGTCTACGTGAGGAGTCCACTACATATTGTTCACATTTGAACTTTTCTTTGTGCCGCTGGGGCAACGTGATGGCGTCAGCGGTGGGGTTGGTGAGAGGGTCGATGGATGCGTAAGGCCTGGAGCGATTCATCACGCTCGTCTTCCTGGAATCTTCAAAGATAAGAAAACCATCTGCTGCAGCTATTCATCAACTATAAAATGGAGAGGCGTGAAACCCGGCCTGTTCATCACACTGGGACTGGATGGCTAACGGGTGTAGCAGGAGCGTGGAGATGCTTTGCTAATAGGAAGCAGGAATGGTTTGGGCATTTCTGTCGATACCAGACTGCCTGCTAAGTGGCGTGATGCGCGGCCTGCAAGGGGGTGGGCGGCATGAGTGAAGAGGGGAAAAGCATAGCAAGACAGATGTAGAGAAAGAGAGAATAGGGGTTTTCTGACCGAAATGTTTTAATATTTCTAAGAACCCCTTTTTAATGTGTCGGCCCCGCAAGAACTAGGAACAATCATAGCTCTTAGAACGCCGTTTTGAGGGACTTTTTAAGCTCCTATTTCAGAGTAGGTACTCTCCCAGCACAAGAGAAACCTTGAGTCTACGTGTATGTTGATTGGTCGAAGATGGGAGCCAATGCTGCATCGGCAACCGCTATTTAAAAAAACAAAACTGCGAGCCCTGCAAACAACAAGTGTACCGACAGTGGAGTCCAGCTTTCACTGAGCATATGCGACGGGCGAAATACAACGGGACTTTGACTCGTCAACCACCAACCGTTCTACTGGCGGTGAGAATGCAAAATGAAAAAGAGGTATGAAGGGGTTTGGTTCTTGGGGGAGCTTCACAGTTGAGAGTTCCTTTATGCGAGTCCCCAGAACTGTTTGGTCCGAAAACACCTATTACAAGAGAACAACATGATAGTGTTTGGCATCTGCCCTCTGACAGGCTCATATTTGACAAGACCCTGAATAGCCAATCATTTAAGAATCACCTGGCTTGTTTCAGAGTTGGAGGATGTGTAAACCACGCAGCTTCATTGTGAGGACGGGACTTCTGGAGTGTTGCATGCCATCACTAGTCATAACGTTAAGCTAGCTGTTGATGGTCAGTAAAACCACAATGCGTCATTTTTCTATTTCCATCTATTCTAAATAAAGCATGTGTAGAGAGGATTTGAGTTGACTAAGGCACCTTTGAGGTGACAGCTGAGTAAAAAAGCAATGTAAGAAATAATGGAAATAATTTGGCTGATGAGTGATTGGTGAAGTAATCTAATAACCTTTTCAGTGAGTAATCGCTGTGAGTAATTGATTACATTACACTTTGCAGAGGTATGAGGAAACACATACAAAACCAACACTAATCCAATTTTCATGCTACAGAAGAGAGCTGTAAGAATTGTAAATCGATCAGATTTGTATGAACCAACCAACACTCTATTTATTCATTTATATGCTTTAAAATGTTGGAATCTAGTTGATCTTAAAACTGCACAGATAATGTGCAAAGCACACAATAATTTGCGAAATTAGAATGAGCCAGTATGAATTTAGGGGATCAGGTATGTTTAAAAAAACAATGGTTAGGACAAGAATAGATGTAGAGCTGTCAAATGGCTTAACTTATGGAATGGTTGTGACAAGGAATTAAGAAGATATAGTTATAGATTATTATTTTGTATTAAACATTTAGAAATGTTTTTGTTTTTGTAAACCTTGTAGTTGCCTATTAGAATATGATATGTAAAAAGAGTACAGGTACAATAAGCTTAAGGATCAGCCTACACCTTTTCAGTCAATATATATATATATTTAATTATTTATTTAATTCCTTATTGTCAATTATTTGTATGTGCATTCTTTTTGGAAAATGAATATTATTACTATTACTACTACTACATTTCTTTGGTAACTCGATGAACAGATATCACACCCAGGTCATGAACTATAAACAGCTGTTAGTGGAGGAGGTGAAAACAAAATGATGCCTGAATGCAGAAGGCTCAACTGTGGCATGGATGTTAGAGTTCAACACTGCCACATGATCCGCAGGTGTCCAAACACCACAGCTCTGGCTTTTCTTCTCCCTGTGTATCTTTTTAAAAATCTATATTCAAAGTGTTAGCCAACATTTACATTTCTCATCAATGTTTGTCTAATGAGGAGAGTGAATCAGGCTGTGCTGTGCCAAGTTCCTGTCAGGAGGTAAGGCTTGCAGCTCGGCTGCCCAACAGCAAGCGATCAGAGACAAACCCTACCAGCTCCCTAACCTGTTCCATCACGAGGTAGGCGCGGCCAGAGGCGCTCACCCTGTCTGTTATGCTTACACTTCAAGCCACAGTGTCAGCTGCAATGAAGGTATCCATTGTTGAAAGCAAGGCCAAAATGGCTGTTAGTTTCCACGTCCTTTCAACAGGTGTTTACTTGTGTCTACATTACTCACATCCTCACCCTGCGAAGACAAAGTTGAAGCCGTAGCTTGTTGGTTTACAGCTTCTTTGACAGGCAGGGTGGGGAAGGGTGACTCTCTTGTGTATTTGGCTATGGTTGTTTTAATAGGCCCATGTCAATAGAATATTTCGTAAAAGAAGCGATGGCCCGGAACAGTTTTTGTTCTGTGCAGTGCGAGGAATGTGCTTGTTTCACTCTTTGAAAGGTGACTTCTGTGTTGCACGGCTAAACAGCTTTTTGTCTGCCAGCACTCTTTGTTTCTTAGTGTGAATGCATTTGTACCAAGAAGGGATCTCATTCTCTCTTTTGTCTTTGCCTCTCCCTCTTGCTCTCTCTTCAGTGTGTGAAAGGGTTTGAGCACAGCATTTATTGTTGTATAGAATATATTTATCACTGCAAGACTTATTGAACCCAGTGCACTTTCTGTACTCAACCATGCAGGTTTTACTCCAAAAGCTTACATTAGAAAAGCCATTTTCTATCTCATTTAAACTCGTGAAATATAAAATCACTAGACCTATACCTTTGACCTGTCACATTTCATGGTTGGTTACACATAGGCTCAGTCCACATCCACTGAGTGCTCTAATTAGCCGGCTAAATCAGAACGGTCCGCCAGTCTAAATTCAATTAGGTCTTCAAACACACTCAATGGCACCACAGGCCAGAGGTGGAAAATTCAATTTATTTGAAGTAACCGTATACCCATTTATTGCATGGTGGACCATATGGCCTCTCCCTTGGTGTGGGTTGTGTATGTTTACGAGCAATTCATTCAGCATCATTACATTATCTTAAGTGCATTATTAACTGTGGAGCAATGGCAATTAGATGGTGGGTTAACTGATGCCCTGCAAAGTGTGTGTGTGTGTGTGTGTGTGTGTGCGTGTGTGTGTGTTTACCAGCCACTGGGAAAAAAGGAAAGGTTCAGATTTTTTTTTTCTTTTCGAGAACTGCCTGGACACAAAAGTTTTCTGAACAACACAAATGACTGTGATTCAATAAAACAGTTCACTGCATTTGCATGTGTACATTTTAATAAAAAATGTTAATTGGTGAGCTCGCCCTATAAATATTCTAAAGCAGGCATACACAACACAAAAACATACTTTAAAAGCAAAAACCACCCAGTAGGCTAATGAACCCAAGACTGACATTCTATCCGCGAGGAGAATGAATCCCATATTAATCAAACCTTTTCTCTTTCACAAACCTGCTTCTCTCTCCACTCACAACACTGCGGAGGCCAACTCATTAGCGGAGGATTTGGGGACGCTTGTATAGCTATGTGGAGTACAAAGAGAGAAAAGGCTGAGCCCTCCTTTTTCTCTGTGCTCCCTTGCTTCTGACAAAGTAGGGCCTTGGTGAATAGCAGAGGGAAAAACGGAGCTGAATGGAGCTGGAGGAGTGGGGCTCGCTCATGCAGAGAGCTCCCAGCCCCTCTATACCTGCCCTGGAGAAAAGAGTGGCCAGCTGCTGCTGCTGAGCCTTTTTCCCTGGCTTCAATAGAGACTTTGTGAAAGGAGCCTGGACAGGGTAGTTGAATACGGAGAGAGAAAGTGAGGAATGGAAGTTGGGGAGGGAAGGAAGGAAGGAAGGAAGAAAAAAAAAAGGGGGGGGGGGGGCTTGGAGGAGTAATTGGGTGAAGAGAGGGTACAGAGTTTGCATAAGCCTATCGTTATGCCCCCACTGTGCACAGAGCTCTTGGGGTTGGTCTGTGACAGAGAGGAAGAGCAGCTTGGTTTAATCAATCATAATGAAAATTAGCATGTTATAATGAAGCGGTTGCAGGAGTCAATTATTTGGGCAGTTCAAAGGGGAGATTGACTTTGGAGCTGCGGATGCTGGCCAAATCCAGCTTGGTAGGGTTCAAGCTAAAGCTCAAACACAAAATAAGTACTTTTAAAGAGCTTTCAAATGCATGTCTCCTACATTACTAATGGTCTCCCAGTGTTTTTTTTCCCATAGACTGTATATAAGAAGTGGACATAGTCACTGTGATGTCACGCATTGGTTTGTGGGGTTGGGTAATGTTTGGATTTGAACGATTCCGATTCTGCTTATCGATTTTGGTTCTTATCGGTTCTTGATTCCAATTCTTTGAGGGGGTCAAAAGAGGTCACGTCCTTATTTCACAGAAAAAAAGCGTATTTATGAAAACCTTTACACACATTTATATTCACCATTCACTTTTTTAAGAATTATGGAACCTGTAAATGAATTGCATACAGTTTAATTTGGTTGCCGTTAATATATAATGTGATTCAATAATAATCTGTTCATTATTTTTTTCATTCACAAGTTAGTTCTGATTGGTGCAACTTGAGTTACAATTTCCCCCTGGTCTCCCCTAGGGTGAAAGCCCTGTGACACAGACAGGGTCCAACATACGGTGGGCAGTAAATACAATCAGCCAGCTGCCCGATCGCGTCACTGCTCGCTAAAGTAAAAAAATCACTTCATTCAAATAATTTTCCAGACCTTACTTGACGAACGACATACTGACTCTGCTGAGTCTGTATCGCAGTCCCAGGGATGTGAGTACAGCGCCACGTAAAGACTGACAGGCAGGCTTGTCAGGCAGTCAATAAAAACAAAATACGAGTTGAAACGTGAAATAACATTCATTGCGTGTTGGAGTAAAACATATGACTGGGTTGAGAATGATGACTGGTGTTATGAGAGTAGCGGAGCAACTGTGGAGCGAGTGAGATATATAGAGAGAGAGACGGAGAGAGACACTGAAGCGTGCAGAGAACGGAACCAAACTTCTTTCTTGGAACCACATTTCTGTTCCCAACCCTATTGGTTTGTGAACTACCGTTTTGAAGCCTTGAGTTGGTTCATCTAGGTTTTTGTCAGTCGCCATCTTGATTTTTGGAACCAGAAGTGACACGAGTGGGTGGAGCTAAGTGCAACCGAATGCTGAACAAGACTTTGAGACCATAAACTCATTAAGAAAAAAGTTTACTGAGGGAATAAATCAAGTTAGATGTAGGGGCGCATTTTTTCATAGATTTCTATACAATCGGACTTCTTTTAGTTTTTTGCTTGTTTTATCCAAGTGGCTATTTGGAGACTTTTGTGGGTACATCCTGTTTCTGGTTTTTAGAATAATTTTTAACTCGTCTCCATGCCATCTCTTTGTGTCTCTTTTCTTGCCTCCATCACCATTAATCTGCATCTTGGTCCTTTATAGTTTCCACAATTCTAACAGTATTATTGCACTGCTGTAGCCACAGCTGCTAAGCTTATGTCAGCTTGTTTTCCACCCTTGTGCTCTACTTATTCCTTCCTCTCCAACTCCCTCAGCAATATCTGCCTCCCTCCTTTTACCCATGGGCTGCTGCTTTACCTTCTTCCGTTGACTGTACCTCCTTTTTTTTTATGTCAGTTTCTTCACTCTTTTCTTCGCTCTTTCCCCCCTGACTGCCCTCCAGGCCTCTGCTGCTGCTAATAGGATAATGGCTGCCATGTTATGCACACTTAAGACCCACAGAGCAGCGCTGAGGGCTGTGTGCATGTGTCAGTTTGAATGTGTGTGTGCCTGCCTTCTCCATTGGGCTGTGCAATGCATGTGTTTAAAAGTATGTGAAACTCTTTCCAGGGATTGCACATTTTAGGCTACATCACCTCCACAGTAAAAAAAAATTAAGAAATTACACACACTTAGCTTTTACATTCAGGATTCCACGGAGCATTAAACATAAAAAAACCGCAGAGACAAAGGCTTTATGAGAAGCCTGCTGTTCACCATGGCTGCTCAGCCCTAGGACTGTCGGCTATAACTCATTCTGTGTAATTGGGGAATTCGTAATCTCTTGACTGTATAAAAGGACTGAATAGAGTTTATTTACATTTTTTTCAAATACGTAATGTAATAAACAGATTTGATCAAAATATATTCTAGGTTAGTTTTCCAATTGTGACACCGAATTGCATTTCTTAGTTATTTATCCCTAATTAAAAAAACACAGCAACAAACAACTTCCAGGAATCCTTAAAGGTTGTTAGGAAAGTTGCATGACAAATCGTACTTTTACAGACTGAATTCTTTAAGTAATGAATAGTAAAGTAGGTGAGATAGAGAATGATTTACAGCGTTCTGAAAATGTACTCTATTTATCTGCATCTGTTTATTGGAAAACGAGTAGACAATAACATAAGGGCCTTTTGAGCTTTCCTGAGTTTCGGCCAGATTTAAACTACCTAGCAGATGTTCACTGCTTCTGATGTAGGTCCAGTTCCTTTACAGCGCAGGGGACCTCTCACCACACAACTGAGCTTTGGGATCCTGCAAGCCCTGCATCTTCCTCCCTGAAACACTGTTGAAGTTAAACAAAACAGCACATGTATCAGGGAAAGAGACTCAGGGAATGAGTGAAAGGGAAAGTGAGATTTCCCTCTGCTAATGTTTTCTCCCCCGTAAAAAGAGCAAGTACTAGAGATAAAGTGGAACGAAAACAGACCGAGAAACTGTCAGGGTTTTATATCCAGCTGGAAAAGCTCCCGATGGACGCTCATAACATTTTAGCATGCACCTCCGCTTTATTCTTTTGGAGCCGGTGCAGGAGGAATGCTGGAGTTCAAGAAATCAAACACACAATGTACTGAACTCGCATCAAGAACTTCACTTGTAAAAACAAAATATACTGTATATGATCGCACACACTTATAGATGCATAAACAAACCTAATGTATGAGCATGTTTATGGATGAACGTACACACACACACACATACAAACTTAGATATAGATAAGCACTATCTTTCATGCCATATGTTCAAAGATAGGAAAATTCATTAGAATCATAAAACAATCATCCAAAAAACAAAAATAAGAATCAGCCATGCTGTGTAAAATAACATTCCTCAGCACCTTGGCACATTTGAAATCCCCGCAAAACACGTTTGCACAATCCAATTTGCCATGTCATCAAATGTCATCATTTAGCATCTAGCATTACACAACATCTTGACAATGGCTGCCATATGCAAAACTCCAAAACTGACGCCTCTACTGGCTGGTAGCACGTGGCATGACACAAAAAAAGCCACAGAACAACCATGAACTAGAAGTTTCTTGGTGGTTTTGAGTTGCTCAATATGTACTGTAACTATGAACACACAGCAGATGTCTGGATTTGTGGAGGAGGAGCGGCATCGAAATCCCGTTAATAATGAGATATGGACATCTGAGACCCATGTTATAAACATCACCGCTGAAGTCATTCAACAGGTTGCATTTATTCCTTGTTAGCTCATTACAACCGCTGACAGCAACAGATTGTCATTCACACTACTCTGGATCTCTTCCATCTTGACTTAACTCCTGCAGATCAATTTAACCTTTTGCACTCCAGACATGACGAGGTGATTAGTTTTGCTGGTAAGGTGCCGCTACGTGTCAAACTTGCTTGATGTTCCCCATTCCAAGCACACACACGCACGCACGCACGCACACACACACACACACACACACACACACACACACGCGCGCACACACACACACACACACACGCACGCACACACCCTCCTGTGCTGAATTTGCTTATTTAGCATGGGCACCTGAGGCAGTTTTAGGCCAGGAGCGTGACAAGGCAGATGCACCGCAGTTCTGCATGTCTAACTCCAACCAGACACACACAATTTATCTCTCTCTCAGTCTTTTGCTTTATAACCTGCTCTGTTTCTTTCTTCTCTTTGTGTGTTTAGACTAATAGCAAAGGTCAAAAATAGGTATAATAGGTACAGTATAAACAACAATAATTATATTAATTATATAATAAATTGTTAAAAAGTTAAAAAGCAACAATTCTCAGCACAACTGCATTTTGTTCTATAAAAAACTTTTGTTCACAACTCAATTAAGACTTTATTCCCCCGAAAAGAGGTTATAAACAACGGGTCATGAAAGTGTCGAAACATTTATACCGGTGGAGCCAATGCAGACGTGCCTTAAACTTTCATTCTCTTTAATAGCCTGTAGGGGGCAACTCCACTGGTTGCAAAAAGAAGCCTGAGTGTATAGAAGTCTATGAGAAAATGACTCTAGTTCTCACTTGATTTATTACCTCATCAAAAATGTTCCTGATGAGCTTCTGATCCCAATTGCTATTTTCAAGTCTTCTTCAATACAGCATGATATTTTTTTTGTAAATAATGGTCCCATTTATAGTAAAATAGACAATAAAGCAGCGTATGCTTAAGGGTTGGGCTACCTTGTCATTGACATGTCGCTGCCACATGGTGTTGTCCAGTTTGGGTGCTCTCCGTGTTTTTGTCTTACAACTCTAACCCTTTCACAGCGTGTTTTCACTTCATGAAAGTTAATTGTAACATTTTGGTCACTCAAAAATGACTTTCTTACCTTCAGTTGTTGTTGCAAGAGATTAGAGAATAGATTTGATTCATCATCATGTACTGACTGCTGTACTGGGTTCTGTTTATGCCCCGGAGAAAAGTTGACCCCTCGATTGTCATTGTATAATTCATACTCTGACTTCATGCAGGGAGAAGTCAGACTGCGTCCTCAGAATAATCAATTTCTTAACACCTGCAAAGAGCCTCCAAGTCAAACACACCAACATGACCATAACAGGAAATTTGCCATGGAAATCAAACTCGGGGCTGAGGTGAGATGCGGAGCACTGAAGTCTGGCAGTCATTGAGGGGGGAAGATTGATTGTCTTGGATTAAACACACTCATCTCAGATTTCATCTTGGACCTGTTTGTAATAGGGCCTTCCCTACTTAAAATGTCATATTTGGCTTGAATAAATTAGATGGAGTTAAAATGAATTAAAATAGACATTTATTTGTGGCTTATATAATATTGTTTAAAAGTGTGATTCCAAAGTGAGCGTACAGTGTGTTTACTTTAGCTGTCTTTCAGGTTTTTATGGACTTGCCATATTGTGTTTCTCCACATGCCCTGGCTGTTATGCGTGTGTGTATGTCAACATGCATGAATGCATACATGCAGGCATGCGAATGAACATTTGTTCTGCGGGTTACTGACCCATTTGCAGGTGTGAATACGTGTGTGCGTGCCTGCAGACACTCCGTGTCAGTACGCTGCAGTAAAGACACCATTTCCTGTAGGTTTTCTCCACCCCCTCTCAATCAGTGGCTTTACTCCTCTTCCCTCTCTTTTTGACAGTGTATCGGACGGGAAATGCCTGCCTGATTGGAAAGATTAGTGAAGCCTCTGCCAGCTGTTGAAGAAACATGTAAAGGAGAAGTTTAGTAGATAAGCTACACTCTCCTGCTAAATCTTAGATTTTTAATGGCTCTGCAAAAAATGCTTTGGGTATCTACTGCTGCCGGTAATCAAGCATCTGTTCCCCCAAATTACAAACAGTCTACTGCTATGCTAGTAGCTCTGTGCAGGTATAATTTTAACCATGTTCACCATCTTAGTTTTGCATGATAGCGTGCTAACATTTGCTAATTAGCACTAAACACGGAGTATATCAGAATCAGGAATCCTTTATTCGTCCCATAGTGGGGGTATTTTGATACCTTGGTCATTACAAAAAGTTTGGAAGATGTTTAAATATTGACCTGATGATAGTCCTAGATTAAAATTTAAGAGATCACCAATGTTATTTACACAAATGTGCCCGCAACTGACATTTTGAACATCCTGTGGTGGAAGCGAGCTGCAACCTTCTGGGTCTGAAAAGTGTAGCCAATGCGTAAGGGCCTTAAACTTGCATTCTCTATTATATCTAACAGGGGGCGAGTCCACTGCTTGCAAAAACAAGTCTATTTGTATTGTATAGGTCTCAATGAGAAAATTATATATCACTATATATTTAGTTTTTGGGCACTTTGGACTACTGTTTTATCCATATATTTCATTATATTTTAACCCCACATGCCCAAAGACTAATACATTTTTAAAAGAAAATGGCTGTATCTCAGAAAAGTGGGACTATGACTATCAGTTCAGGCAATCCAACTAGTACTTGTTGAGATATTTTAGTCTGGGCCAAAGTGGTGGACCGACTGACTATCCATGGAGCAACGCTGGCTAAAAATGATGACGCTGATTCTAAAATATGTGACAGGAAATTAGTCCATTAAGCCACACAAAGATTGCTTCACCTTGGAATTTATGAAAAATATTACCTTTTTTACTGTTCCTTCATCAACTGTGAGAGTCACATTCCGCCTGTTTGTCATCATAACTCCACAGGGTATAATGAAAACTGTGCATCTGGTGACAGTTATATGGGCTCATGTGGAAGACACTGTCAGATGGGAGTCTGTGTGTCGATGCGAAGCTTACCTCTTCGATCTATTTCCTCTTTGGAAGATTATCAATCACAGTGTGGTCTTCTCCACTAAATGCAGGTCAGGCTCACAGACAAAAAAGCTGCCCATCATGCTCTGTGCAAAAATTCCACCTAATTTCCCCAAATGCTCTTTTAATCTGCTCATCTGGGATAAGTTGCTTACACAACCTTCACACCTGCATGCCCTGGACTTGTTTGGTGTGTGTGTATTATTTGTCTTCAAGACAATAAGAGAAAAAGGAAAAGAGCCACAGAAAAAAAATCCCCAAAAAAATCAAAGATGACAAAAACAGAATAACACATTGACGCAGGCGACTAAGGCTCCAGGCGGTCGTTTTCTCCCATGATGTTTCTGGGAGAAGCTGTAAAGTTTCTGTTAGAGCATGTGCAGGATGTTTTTCAGGGCCTCCCTTGCTTGGCCCGGGACCCTCTTTTATTTTCCCTCTGCACAGTTGCCTTTTAAATCAGCCAACAACACTCAGCCTGCAAAGCATTAGGTCTTCCTTAAACACTCTTCTCTCACTATCTGGTTTACAGGCCCATGAGTCAGATCCCGGGAAGACTATCGTGATAACAAAAATACATCTTTCACAAGTGTGAAATAACTGTCTTTCACGTCACATGTGAGATTTTTCTAACAGCAGTTGGAAGCGTTTTGTGGGTGCAACACAGCCTCTGAACCACTTGGTATTAACTGCTTGTAGCGGGTGAGATAAATTGAGGCTGTGAAGTTATCCTGTGCATTCAGAACACTGCCGTTCATTCACAAGGCTCAGCTGCCGAGCGATGCGCAGACAGATGGGAAACAAGCCATCATTACTTACTATGGCTCATTTATCTTTAAATGGCTGCATTTAAACATAATTATCTCTATTGCAGAGCCCATCAAGACGGGACGACATAGGATATCTGTGTGTGTGTGTGTGTGTGTGTGTGTGTGTGTGTGTGTGTGTGTGCGTGTGTTAGCTTGCATATGTGCTGCTGAGCCTTTGGACTGCTGGTAAAATTGAGACGATGACGTTCCACGTATTTTTCTTGGTCGGAAATTGCTATATTTTTCACTCCCTCGCTCACTAACACACACACAACAGATGTTTTGGTGTGTTCCGCCTTGTTTTTACAGCTTTAAAATAGCCACGGCCCCTTCTGATAATTCATCTAATGCGCTGTCGTGTTCTGCTTCGAACCATAACTTCATGCTTGTTAGTAGACTGATCCGCTGTCTGAAAGAACAGGCTATGTTGAGTCAACCACTAGGCATCCTATATGGTATCTTTTATTCTACATTTTCAGCTGGTAGTCAGTGGTAAGCAAGTAATCAGACCATTGATTGAAGTTTTAGTGGCAATTGTACAATCTAGAAATACTCCATTACAAATAAAAGTCTGCCATTCAAAATGTAATGTAAGATAAAAGTGCAATAGAGCTTGACAGTTCAGTCTTTATCTGTCTTGGTTTTTGCTGAAAACCGTTTCCTGTTGCATCTTTATAAGAGGTTGATGAGAGCAGTGAGACTGAACCAAAACAGTAAAGTTGCAGGCTCTAAATACAAAACAATGAGGTTTAAAACACTAAAACGCTCTGAACTCTGGGGTTTATAATACTGTGTGGGTCTGTCAATACGAGCGACCCACTTTCACCTTCCACATAGTTATTAATTCTATCAGTCATATCAAAATCTTGATTAGTGCAGGTTTACATATCCAAAATAAAAGTATTTCTAACGCATGGTTATTGATGCATCAACATGCAAGTAGCATTTTAATACTGTAATTATTAAGTACTTTACATACTGTTGAATTGTTTAATCTATTACAATGCACCATATTTTATCAACAAATCAAATATTTTGTGAGTAAACTCTTAATATCTTTTATGTAGTGTATGTAGTTATTTTCTACTACTGCTGTCTACTTGTTAAAGATTGTGTGTGCCCCATTTTATATACTTACATTTGAACACTCAAACCATTCAAACTAAATCATTTGCCCCTCAATGTAGGACATCATTTGACATGAGCTTTAAATGACTTGTGGCCAACGAGCAATCAGGCCTCATTGTGAAGACATGGAAGTCACCCAAGAGCTGTATAAATGAGCTGTGCAGCTTCTATAGAAAATGCTTCACTGGCCACACAGTTTGTACAATAGACTAAAGGGAGGACGAATGTGTGCAGCAACATGTTCAATGTGATGATTAGGCTGGATCTTATACAAAACAACCCAGCTGGAGGGTGGCTACCAGTCCGGAGGCACTTGTAGCACAGGTGCAACTCTGGTGTCTCCGTCAACTAAAAAAAACAGAAAAAAACTCGACCCTGTGACATTCAAACAAAAACAAACAGTGAGCTGTGCACCGACGGTGGCCGTGGTTGTTCTTTCCATTTTTTCTCCCTCGCTCTGCTTCAGCATTTTTTTGGGACAGACTCCCCTCACAAAGCTACAAAGCACACAGAGTTGTGTGAACACGGGGTGGAATAAGGGTAAACACGGCTTGTTGTGACGTGTGTGCTGAGTGAGTGAATGACCGTGTGTGGTGGACATTCTTGATATTGAGCCTGTGGTGCTATTTTTTTTTTTTTTTTGCCGGGTGAGATGTTTTGAGAAGCCTGGTCCCCCACCCAGGGCTCACCTGTTGAGCCATGACAACCAAACAAATGGCTTCCATCGCTTCTCACAGTGACCTTTGACCACCGGGCTTTGAGTTGCCCTGCAGAGAGGTGCTGTTTGAGAAGCCTTCCTGGTTCAATAACATCTTTTCCCCCGGAGCAGCTAAAGCGCTTAACTGTTTAACACCTGTGGCTCCATCCGTTGAGCCCCAACACAACTGCTCATATCTTCCGTATATCCTCACACAATGTGCAGTCGTTTGTCATGCTTGTTCTTTGGACACCTGAATGCAGTGACAATTTGTTAGATTTTTGTGGGACTGACAAAAGCTGCATGAGGGATATCTGTCTAAACCTTTTCAGGATTTTCAGATTAAAAAAAAGAAAAGAAGAAAGCAGAAATAAAACACATTTATTATATATGTGATGTATGAATACATATACAAGCAGACCTCCTTATGCTTTACGCTACTGTGCTCCATTGAATTTGCCTTCTTGTATATCTTAAAATTGATTTGTTTGTTTGCTTTTTTGTTTGTTTTCTAGTTCATTCATCAAGCCAAACATTTTTACTGTAGCATCTCCAGCAGGTTGCCAAATAGGAAACAAAATACATCACCAGCTAGTAAATTAAATGAACATTTCTGATTCATTAATCTGACTAATTAATGTGACAAAGTTGCAGAGGTGTAATAATAATAATAATAATAAATTAGATTTATATAGTGCCTTTCTAAAAACCCAAGGACGCTTTACAAAGTGGACACACCACACTGTAAATCATATGGCCTGGATATAAAATGAGAGCACATTAAATCAAACTGTGCCATATTGCAAAGTAACATCAACCTCACACTTTGATGTTTCACTAGTCTGTAACATTTAAACTGTGCCTCATAAATATTTAAAGGAATACTTTACCCCCAAAATGAGCCTTTCGAAAACAATTACTCACCCAGTGTTACCTTGAATTCAGGAAAAGAACTTTGTTTTTCTCTCGTGCCTCCAAAAATTCTTGGTGAAACATCAACAATATTCGCACAGGCGAGATGCACGCCTGGACCAGCGTGAAACTGTTCATGCTCAGTGTTTAAATAATAAATGGTAAAGTTTTAGCGTACATGCCTGTGTTAGGGTTAGGGGTCAGGGGCTATAGTTTTGCTGTTGTTAAACACGGCCCCCATTTACTTCAATTCATCAAGAATTTTCTCCGTCTGGATTCTTCGTTCACCGTGGAGGCATGTGAGAGAAAACAAAGTTTTCTTCACAAATTCAAGGTTTGCACGGAGTGAGTAATTGGTTTTGAAATGCTCATTTCGGGGGTGAAGTATTCCTTTAAATAAAAGGTGTGAACAGAGCTGTGTTGGCTGATGTTAACAGGTGGGATGACAATCCTTCACGAAAAAATACACAACTCAGAGAGCTGATCAAAGGTATTAAAGCTATACAGATGTGAGGTTTATTGAGGTAGGTTGTGTTTGTGAACACGAGACATCTGGACTAAGTATTCTCTCCTCCAATTCTTTCTTCTCCACAAAACCACTTGGTTGGCCCTACACTCCCTGGCCCTACACCAACTGTGTCATTGTGGACACATCCACCTCCGATGTGCCTCTCCCCTAGTCAAACAGGTGCAACTCATCAGCCTCTAACTGGGAGAAAATGACTCCACACTCACGCATGAGTGCACTCTATCTGAGGCACATATTCACTCACCTACTGCATGACAAACAATCCCTGTCTAACCTCATGAATAAAATAAATAATCAACTTTGTAATTTACTCTGGAAACTTCTTACGAGCACACTAGAGACACACAAACACACTCTCTTGCTCCAGTCCCAAACCTAAGTGTATCAATATTCTCTCCATGCCCTGACTCCTTTGGTGTGGTTTGTTAACGTGTGATATGCAGATTTATGAGCAGCAGCAGCAGAGCCTCAAAATGCGGCTGATGAGCTCATTCTCGGAAACCTTGAGGAAACACGCTATTTTCCTTCACACCTAGGTTATGTGGTATAACCACAGAAAAGACCACACATACTCTATGTATACTCATATAAACATATGCAGATTGTTACACAAACACAAAGATATTGAGTGCAGTTAGATAACCATTCTGTGCAAACACGTCTTTCTCTAAGAGGCATAAAACATTCTCCCCAGACTACCCATTCAGATTGAGAAACATTGTCCGGGAACAGTTAGGCCCTGTGAGCTAGGTCTGCAGCATACCACTAGGAACACGTAATTGCTCGTATCAAGCTGATACAGATGCACCGAAATGCTGCAATCCAAGACTGTTCTGCCAAGCGCTCCGACAAACAACAGCAGCACCTGCCTGAAATCTAAGAGTGAGTGGAGCGTAATGCCTTGGCTTCAGTGAGGGGGATGTGTGTTTGTATGTTCCTTCAGGAGTGATCATGATGAAGCAGGACTAGCATTAGATCATCAGTTTTGCTGGCGTCTCTACAGCTGCTGGGCTTGACTGGTGGAGACATGTCCACATATGGAGGTTCTTTCTGCTCACAAAATATTTCATATGAACAGCACTTTGCTCTGAATTGGAACCATAAATGTGTCTTTCTGGGTTGTAATGGGTCAGATGACTGGCTACAGCTTTTTGGAGGTTTATTATACTCTCAACAATCTTGGAAGCCATCGGCTATCAGTCTGATAATGATAAGCCTCTCAGGGCAACGGACAATATTTTGGGGGTTTCTGGTGTGGATAACGGATACCAGGGCCATGAATTCCTCTTCCCTGCACTGGTTGTTGGTTACTGTCTCATTAGCAACTTGAGACACGAGGATGGCGTTGGAGCTGAGAGACGACGTCTGTGAACGGATTGTTCAACAAGAAGCCAGTTTACAAGCTCATTTTAAGCCAGTAAAAAGCTAAATCTTTTTCAGACGATATCTGATGGGTTCTGTGATTGCATTTCGGCCAATGCGTTACGCCTCTTTTGCTCTTCACATGGACTGTTTACCTGAATACAACCTAAGCCAGCTCAAAAGTGATTGGTCAATACTTCTCTGACTATAAACGGAAAACATAATGCTTCCAATAGCGAAATCTTGTCCCGTTGCCTACAGATTCTGCATTCATATGCAGTCTTTGTCAAAAATATTCTTATGTTTTAGTGCCTGCTGACTTTGGTCAATACAAGATTTCACTCACCACCTTTGTTGTAGAGCTTTGGGAAAGGACAACAAGGACAACATCAATCAGGACAGGGAGAATCAGCTTTCTACTGCTTTCCAAAAAACTTCTATGCGGCACATAAACACAGATGAAATCCCTGTAGCTGCACAAACTGCATGGCGTTTGTCGAGCAATTAGCTGCATTTGGAGTCTTGCTTCATAGTATACTGGCAGGGAATTAAAACAAAATTTCCTTTTTGCAGTTTGGAAAGTCGGGGACACTAATGACTTTATCTCACTACTACTTTTCAAGCATACACACAAGCTAATTTGAAAGCAAGGCACGGTTTCATGCTAACGGAAGCAAACTGCCGTGTGTGTGTACGTGAGCTAGAAAGTTGACCAGGGAGTTGATCTGCTATGCTGTTTGCTACAACACCTGCAGGGATTTTCATGGGACTGAGATGATCTCTGTTACACTCAAGTTGTTTTTCAGAAGCACATTCTCCTTGCACGAGTGACGCAATTCTCACTGGATACAAAGGAGGCAGTGAGTAAACTGTTATGACAGAAAAATGTCAGAAAACCTTGCAGATTGACAAACACTGTAATATCCCTTTCAGTATGCGCAATTTCAGTCATGGTATTACCTTGTGATTGCAGAAAATACTGGATTAACGGCAATGTAATGTCGAGTGCTGCTGCAGTAAGTGCTATTTTCAATCTGGCTATACAATTAAACCAGGATAACGCACTGGCTCATCAGCAATATGTCTGTTTAGTCACTCATAATCCATATGCTCCCAGCTCAGTCAAATCACACACACTCCTTTGTACCCTACTTCCACAACCAGCGACCCTCACACACAGTCAAACAGTATCAGTGCCGTTGCTATTCTGCTGAAGCTGCTGGGTGCGAATCTGTGCTGTGTTTAGCGAAGAGAGATTGTGTATTTTGAGAGTGTATTGGGAGTACAGCAGGTCAATAAATATTTGATGACAGTGCCACCTCTCCTCAGCGCCCAAGCAGATGATCTCCTGACCTTCAGACACCCAGGGCCAGATGAATTATTAAGAGCAGAGCTGTCAGTCACGAGCGCTGGGCCAGTTCCAGGTGGAATAGAGAGGGAGGGCTATCTGTGATCACATCTCGCTTTGATGTCAATCTCCAGACCACCACCTGCTGATTGGACACTTTGCCCGAGAGGGGAAGAAGTTTCTGTGAGCTCAGCAGAATTATCTATGTGATAAATGCACAATGTAAAGCTGATTCAGTATGGATAGATGGATGAAAGAGTGACCGATATATAGACATATATATGTGTCCTTTTCATCTTTTGGCATGATGATGGATGCCTATGAGTTGACTCCAGAGATTAATGGGATTCTTTTATCCTTGTAGCATTTGGAATGTGTCCTGCATCACATGGAAAGCCTATCTTTTGATATGCCAAATGTTTCAATTGTCTTCTAAGAGACTTCTGTTTTATATTACCTCATTATTTCCTGCTTAAATATTTGCATGAGGGTAATGTGTTATGTTTGATGAGATTATAAATGATTGTCTGGGGTTTTGCACATAGTTCCTGCGAGGGACAGCAGACTATTGAACTGATTGTGACCTGCAAAGCTTTGTTTGGGTGGAGCCCTCCAGTTTCACCACTCAGCTGTTAGAAGCTGCTGTGTTTGTGCTAGCCCATATGGATTAATCAATGAGTGTGTGTGCTGGCAAACGGCACTTTTGCTGAGATTGGGATTTGGTGCCCAACTTCTTCTTTGAATATTTGTGTGTGAATGTGAGCTGAGAGTGTTTATCTGTGTGTGTGTGTGTGTGTGTGTGTGTGTGTGCGTATCTGTCTGTGTGGACCTGTGTATGTGTATCCGTCAGCTTTTCCTGAGGCCTGTGGTCCAGGAGGCTGCCTCAGCCCAAAGTAACCTTCTCGCATGAAGGTGTCGCATATGATACTTCCTCAGGCCTTGGCCAAACATCACCCGATCCCTCATCCAACACTCCAGCCTGATCCCTTCCATCCCCCTGTATTCCCTTTCTGCACTCCCACCGCCACCGCCACCTTCCCGCCGCCCCTTCCCTTTTCCAGCACTGGACATTTAGTCGCCACCCCACCCCACCCTGCTCTCTGCTCCATGTCTCCCAGCCCCAGCAACAGCTGGGCTCAACTTGCAGCTGATCGGCACTTTTGCTT
>CALSBV010011423.1:4734135-4746503 GCA_943590825.1 Bovichtus diacanthus | reverse complement strand
TCAAAGATTGGTAAATTGAAACTATTCACTACTCGTTACACTTTTGGAAGTTCAAAGTTCAGGTGCAATTACAGTGCACACTTGAAACTGGGTGCAATTCAAATAATTGCTAAGTAACAACATCAGCAGGACGTTCACATGCACTGCAACGCTGAGATTATCTCGACATTACACGGAGGAGCTGCATGTAAGATCCCAAATGTCCGATTCATTCGGGCCGGACTTTACCCTGCCAGCTCCCTAGTACAAAGTCAAGGGGATGTCCGATTAAGCCCATGGCGCAAAACCCGAAGAAAACAACCATCCAGGGGTGAAGAAAAAGGGTAACTTCCAGATGAGATTTGGGAATTTCACCTTGCCTAAAACAAACAGAGTATTATTATTATTTCTGCTTCTGACATGGACAATCTCCTGTTCTGTGCAAGAAAAACTCAAGACCTTAATTTCAATTTCATATGTGAAAACGACATACGTGTAAGTTGAAGGACGGACTCTTCATTCCACCTTGCTGCTCTTTCATAACTATGTTACTATTGCTAAAATTGGATAACATACAAGTCATAAGAGAGCAAATTATTTTACCATCAAGTAAATTACTTTATTGATCCTTTCTGAGTAATTACTGCCCGATTTAACATAACCCATATACATTTCAGAATTAATCCATGCATCCATGAAACATTTCTGTCAGACCACATCTCGACCTGAGACTTCCTATCCATCTTATCTCTCTGGCCAACTTCTGTGTGCTGTTGACTGCAGGGTTTCAACCATGGTAAGCAGGGACAACAGCAGGGCATCTCATTTTCTTAGTGAGTTAAATGCTGGCAGGCCCACCTAATCAGATCTCCTGGGTGGACTGATTGGTTTAATGGCGCTCGTGAGTGACAGGTGACATTGTCGTTTCTCAATGGCAGATGCCCGCGAGAAGAAGTGGGTTGGCATGGTTGATACATGGCAGATTGCCTCCAGCTGTCATTGTGCGGTTGGAAATGAAAGGGTAAGGATGTTCCTCTGCTTGGATGTGACAAACAACATTAGAGTGAAGTGTGCTGAGCCGTATGGATTGGACTTCAAAATAAGCAGATTGATATGACAATCACAAAATGAATGGTGGAAATGAATGGTGGATTTTTCTTCCTTATGGTTTGGCATTCATGCTACGAGAAGGTTGGAGGAAGGGTATCATGTTAATGTGATGTGTCCTTGAATGAGGAAGCTCTCATACATCCTTCAAATGTGCACTCTGGTTTGCATGAAACCACAGACACACATAGCACTCACGCACACCCACTTGTTTACAATGTAAAGAAAGTATTCTCTTGTTGTTGAGAGTGATTATCCCAGCATCACTCTTATTGTGCCCAGCGGTCACATGCTTTGTGTTTATTTCAAACACAGTGGCCCTACTGCCGTCTCTGCTATCTCAGATATGGGCGTCGGGGGAGGCATTCTGCTCAGGGCTTGGATTCTAATGGGTTTACTAAGTGAAAAGACAGGCCCTGCCAGGATTATTCCTCCTCTTTACTGCAATGGCTTTTCCAGTGACTGGACACTTGCATACAGTACAGCTCTTTCATAGCGGGGGCTGTTTCTGAGCTGTCAGCGCTTTTTTGGACAATGCCTCTACCAAAGATCAAGCTCAACACTGCTGTGTCTGCTTTCTAGATCTCTTGTATCTGGCAGGGGAAGACATATTTCATGTAACTTGCTATCAGCTGGGACCACAGTATACTTTTTCAGTGTCTGATGTCTTGAGCAGCGCTTTGCTTTATGTTCAAGATCAACAAAAAATAATCAGCCTTATCATTTTACCTCCATCAACACTCGGTCAACACGGTGAAACATTATCAAGTTAAAAACACAGGTGCTAAATATGACTGATGGTCATAATCCGACATCTGTCCAGTTTCATAACCTGTGAGGAAGACATACGGCTGGTATCAGTCTCTTTGGCAAATGATCACCCCTACTCTATTTCTTGCTTGATTTTCTATTTCATATTTCTCACTCTCTTGATGTCTCTTTAACACGTATCCCTATCCATCACTTTTCACCTTTACCATTTCTCATCTTCTCCCGTCGCTTTCTTTTTTTTTTTTTTTCTTTCCCTCCCTACCTCTGCATCCTCTCTCTATTGCTGTAGCTTGTCATCATGTCACGATCAAACCGCGTGTGTGCTGGTGTGTGTCTAGCAGTCGCACCTGTGGGGTTTCGGATTCCTGCCTGTGCATGGAGAAACACTTATTTCACAATTAAACCGAGCACAACCTATTAGCACAGAGCCTCGAGGGCTGAGCTAAGGGGGGGTGGTGACAAATTGCCATTTGTATGGCCCTTTTATGAACATATTCAGTGTTTGTTTATCTGTGACAGTGGTCTGGGGACAATGAGGTACAGCCTTCTCCTCAAATGCATTACTAAATTAATTCTCCATACACTGGTTGAAATGATCCTCGATACAAAAGATTACATTTTTCAACTTCATAAGGCATGAATAATAAGAATTTCACCCCTTGAGCACTGATATCCACTCTGCGCAGTTCACCAACCAATCAACAATGTCTAACTCCTGATAAATCAGTAAAGTCTCTGATCCAAAGACACTATATTTCCTATCAGGATAGTCATGAGAATAGCAGAGAATTACTGTAGACGAATCCAGGAAACATACTTCATCTTGTATTTCCGTGGGAGGCTCTAAGAGAGAAACAGAGGCAGAGAAAGAGAGAGAGAGAGAGTGAAAAAGAGTTTGGCGGCTGTGATGTTGAACTTTTCCCCAGTTCCACCTGGCTGCGGCGGAGGGCTTTTCGGACGGGCCCCTGAGATCTGGTGCTCAGCGGAGCGGACCATGCATATGGGCTGTGCTCCTGAGTGTGTGTGTGTTTATATGTGTGTCTGGATAGACAGCTGTCCAGCTCATCTTCCCCCCTTGCGGCCTGCTACATTTATAATTAACCCAGATGACCAGGTGGCTATGTCCCTCTGTCCCTGCCAAGGCATGCTTCGCTCTGACCTCTGAACTTCTATCAGACATTCCTCGGCTCATGTTTACTGCTCATGTACTGCTTGGTTGACTAGACATCTCTGCCCTGGTTTTGGACAGTGGATACATATTTAAAAAGTATACAAGATAGAGTAAGGGCATCAGTTTGCTTCAACTGAAGTAGTTGAACGCTATCTGAGACCCTGTCCCCCCACCAATCACACAATCGCTGCCACTTTATGCTTCTCTCTCAAGCTCTCTTTTTTCATTCTTCACATAATTACATCATTGACTTGTACAAACGAGGTCAACACTGTGATTATATTTGATGAAAATATTTTCTGAAAGTATGCCATTATCTGTCTATGACAGCAGACATGTTAAAAAATAAATGTTTTACTAGGAGGAGTAGGAGTAGGAGGCTCCCTGAAGTCCATGGTCAGGTCAAGGCAACAGGAAGTTATACTGCCACCTGCTACTCTCATTCCTGTTTCCCCCTGTGATGACTGCCCTTGCAATGGTGCTCAACCAGTAGAGAACACATTGTATGTGAACCCTTGTGATCAGGTTATTTCTTCAATCCTTTTAGAATTCAATGTCCAGCTTTGGTCTGACCAGCCCACTGTCAAAAGTCCAGTTCAGACAGACAGAGGTTGTATAGGTCCCTAGATCTGCCTGATTAAAATCACACCCTGCAGGCTAACCTTTGGCTTATTGAGTGCACATGCTCCTCTCCCACCCTATCCCTCACTCAACGTCCCATCCCCCTGTATGTCATTGCCATGGTAACATTAAAGACTTTTCCAGATGTGTAGGACATTTGGCAAACAAAGCAAACTGTCCACAGCCTCCATGCAACCTTTCATCCACAAATATGTCCTTACAGCCAATGGACCTGCCCACCAGTGTTCGGTCCAGAATAGGTTGAAGCTCACACATTCTCTGTGCCCTTCTTTCGTCGCTCTCATAATGGTACAAGGAGGGGGGCTGAGGGCAGGACAGGGACCCAAGGTTAGCGAACAAGGCATATCCAGTTTCTGTTGTGTAACAGCAATACCTCCAGGCTTCCTGTGCACATGTTCTGTGTAATGCTCATGTCCTGGTGATTGGGTGGGCCATTAGAGGACATGAGGCAAGTGAAACCCTACCTGATTCATACTTCCTCCCACTGCTGCTGCTGCAAGTTGGAGCTGGACTTCAAAGTTGTCTAACAAGTGCAAGTAGATGAAGAGTTGATTGCCCTTCAAACACTGCCTCTTTGTTTGCCTGGGAAATTAAAGCCAACTTGGACATTTCTCATTTTCTGCCTTTCAAACTTCATTTCAAACTGAACTCCATTCTGAGGTCATTCATTCGGCACCTTGCTTGAAAACAAACAGGCATGATGCAGCAGAATGTGACCCTGTGTCCTGACACCTCTCTTTTTCACTGCCCACACCTCCCCTGCGCGCTCTCCCCTTATCCTCTCTCTAAAGGGCAGGGCCATGGCACACTAATCTCCCCATACCCGCTCTACCCTTCTGACTGCCCCACCCTGACCCCACCTCGCCTCCCTGTGTTTGCTTTGGCACTCCACGAGACATCCGTCACAGCACCTGCCACTGCGGCCCGCAGCCTGCCTTCACCCATACTCCCTCAAGCGTGCAAAAGGGTGAGCCACGTGTCCCCGCCACCTTCTAAATGGGTGACAATACCACTGTCCTCGCCCGTCTGGATTAAGCACCGGTACAATCTGCTCCAAGGGGAGGGAGTGGGGAAGGCGTTAAAAGGGGGAAAACAGGTGTGTGTTGTTTTTTCTTAGCTGTCCCCTAGGCCCTCCCACACAAAAACATTTCTCTCTGTCCCAGCAAAGTAGCACTGGGGTTAGTGGGAAGGGGAACAAACCAAGGGGTTGGTTAAAGTCAAGGTTGAAATGAATTTGAATGTTGTCACATTTTTGTGGCTATTACACATGCTTTCCTATGGCTACAGCAGGATCTAAATCCAAACAATATCTAAATTCTGATACACCATCCACGTAACACGTAGGGTGGTCTACTTAAAAAATTTTCTTTCCATTGAATGGCCAAGGTAGAAGAATGCCCGGCTTTTTGGGGCCTCTGTTGCTTTGTCCCTTTGTAGAAAGTAACCTTAAACAAGGGTTGAACCCAGCACACAGACCAGTCAAAATGACTGGCTCCTCTTGACACCTGCATCAAGGCCTCTTTGTGTAGGTACCCATATGTGGAGCGTAGTGGTCCTGCATTGGCCACAACTAGGCCAGACTGAAAGGGAGAGAAGCTGCTTTTGTCCTCAGGGGTCTGTAATGGACTGATAGCATCGTGCTGACCTCCCTCCTTCCCCACCTGCTTCTTTTCCTCTCTTTAGTCTGCTGGCTGTTAAAGGCCCCATTTAGGGCTGCTGATACTCTCAACCTTTGGCTATCAGCAACGGAGGGCCAGTGAGAGGTGCAGATTGTGTGCTGTGATAGATGAGGTAAGGGAATGGGGAGAATACACAGTAAACTCTTGTTCAGAGTGAACACTGTCTTTAACTACTGTTACACATTCTGTAACATTATATGGTATGCATTAATCCTCACAGATACCAGCTCATAAATAAAGCTTTAAGGGGACACAATTGAAATGTCACTGTGGAGGCGATATCTGAAGGTTGGGCCAAACTGAAAACAAGCTCCTTTTCAATGTGTGGATGCATATCAGCGTTGATGGCTTTGCAATCCTTGAGGATTTATAACATCACCACCTTTGAAGCTTCCACCTCTTACACCAACATGGAAGGGGATGACAGAGGCCAAGAGTGCCCTGATGTCAGACCTCCCATAGGGGTGTTAAAGTCCCCCGACCAGTCCGACAGCCAACATCATATTGTGACTCTTTCACTGTGTGAGAAGACCTCTGTCGTAGCAACCCAGAATGAAAGAGCCCTTTTTTTTCTCCCCTCGCTGGGCCATCTGACAATCCAATCTACCAGGCCAGCAGTAACATAATATCCTTCTTCTGATAGGGGCTCTCTCCCACTCTCTTCACCCTACTCGCTTTTCTCTCTGCCTTTTCTTCCCTGTCTTTCTCTCCTTGTTGTTGTGGCAGGGATCTGCAGAGAGGGGCGAAGGTTGGCAGGGCAGGTGTCTGATTTTCATTAGAATTGCAAATAGGAGTGAGTGGATGCCCGATCAGATAAGACGGAGAGGCGAGAACAATAGGGGAGAGGAGAGGGGAGAGACGAGGAGACGGGAGGAGAGGAGAGGACGGTGTTTGGGTCTGACTGTGCTGCCTTTGATCCCTGTGGGGTAGAGCAAAAGCTCATCTAACTCCCCACCACACCCAGAGGACGGGACTCCTTACCTCACTTTATCCTTCCTCCTTCCCTCCATCCATCCACTGGAGTCCCATAGGTCGGAGCAAGGGGAGGAAGGGTTAGAAAATATCTTCAAAATCTTACTGGGTAAATCTTGCTCATATCATTTCAAAGGCACAATTAATTGGTGAACATCCTGCTTCATTACATCAGCTATTAAGAAAAATGGACTTAACGGATATGAGCGACTGGACACATTTATACGTGCATATCAGCCACACACACCCACATCCACCCACCCATTCTCATGCACGCATGCATGCACACACACACACACACACACACACACATCCACCCACCCATTCTCAAGCATGCACACACACACACACACACACACACACACTCACACACACACACACACACACACACACACACACACACACACATGAACAGAACAACTGTGCACTAAAGTTGTCAAACCCAACAGCTGGACTTAACAATTCACCCCTCTCAGTGAAATATCACACCACATTTCTGGCACCGAAACACAAATTAACACAAAGGATTTGCTCAGTGTGTCTGAATACCAAGTTTCGGAGGAACAAGCAATCGTCAGGGCTGTGTGAAAATACTTATGTTCAGGAAATGTTTTCGCCTGATTCAAGAAAATTCCATAATAATCCTGTTTTTAATCTCATGATGTGTGTTTAATAGTCTTTTTGTTGACGTAGACACACCTTGCTCTCTCCATCGTCAGCAATCTACACTACTACTCCCTGAGGGTGAAGTGTTGAAAATCATCAATTCCTCTGGGCTTGTTGCCGTGGTGAAGGCTTGCAGCGACAAGGTTGGTTGGGTGTGTTTGTGAAAGAACAGAACAGGCCGGAACGAAGGAACAGCTATGTCAATACCGCCAAAATGGGAAAAACAAACATTTCTGGGTGAAGTGTTGTTTCAGTTATTTTTCCTCCCTGAATAGCTCTCCCTCTGTAAATGTCCCCCCTAGTATGCAGACTATGTAGCCAGACAAAACCATGTTCCTGCAAATATTTCAGTTTTTTTTCCTCAGCATGTTCCACATTTCCAGCAAAAACTGTACAACTTCTTACTTGCTTTGCATCAACAGTGGTTGTTGTGACTGAGAGGGATATGAAGGAGTTAGGAGAAGCTTGGTGAGTAACTCATCTCCTCGTGAAGCAATATGAGCCTGCGTGGGCGAGCTGGCCCCGTGATAATCGTTGCTCTGTCCTGGATCAAGTTTACAGTTTTGCTCGGATTTAATAAAGTGTATTCCCCCACAGATGAACATGGGTCTGGAGCACCTGGCCTTGCCCTGCTCCCAGCAGGCTCTGTGTTCTCACGACACTGTGCCGCTCTGCAGCACCTGTTGCTCGGACCTCTGGCAGCAGATGTTCCAGCTACATTCCATCCAAAAAAGCATGACTATTGGTTTGGAGGAAATTCCTGCCAGAATCCATCATGTTTTTTGCTTTGAATTGCAAAAGGGCTCCGCTCCAATTTCTCCTGCTCTTCAATTGGCGGGAAGCGGACATACTTTTTTGGGAGTTGCTGGAAGCTGTTTCCTATTTGTCATAAGTGATTTAAGGAGACAGATGGACAGGTTAACACAGACACCCATGGACATGTGCATTTAAACACACACATGGATTGAAAAACTTTTTTTTCCTGCCCTGCTCTACAATCTCTCTCTGTCTCTTTCATACAAATCAACAATTTACTGCTATCTGATACCTTGTCCTGGGACATACATCATATTCTCTTGTCTCTAACGATCACAATACGGCATTTACCACGAATAGGTGGTGTTTTTCCTGCCACTGTGATGACACTAAATGGGCTCAGCTCAGATATGGATCGCAAGCTTGTTTGCTGACGGATAGGAGTGTCTAAACGAAGCAAATCCGACAGCCTTACAAGTGGCTGACTTTTGGAGCAAATTGGATGTACAGCGCATGGTTATCTTGTCACCTGCAGAGGTACCTGACAGAGAGAGGGGGGGTGGGGGGGTGAGAGAAACACGAGGGGAGACAGAATGAGTGAAAAGAGTAAAGAGGCCATGTGACAGAGGTTCTGACATAGTCGGGGGATGAGGTGGGAAAGAGAGGTGCGGAGAAAGAAGAGGAGAAAAAGGAGGGAAAAGCTTGATGCTTCTGAAAGACGGAAAAAAGTGGGAGGCCCCCATCACACACACACACACACACACACACCCACACCCCACCCCCTGCCCCAAATTCCCTCTCCTTGCTATTATCACCCATGGCCAAAACAGGGCTCTTTCGGAGAAGAGCCTGTGCAGCTGCAAGCTCTAAAGTACTAACAGACAATTACAGGCTCTGGTTGCCTTGGCAATATGTTGCTTTCTTCCAAGCCATGCTACTTACCACAATGTTCAATAATGTGAACAAAGCCAAGGAAAGGCCAAACAATAGACCTTTGACCATTGCCTTTCTCTCTCCCCCTTTTCCAAAAAATGATGCATTCTCCCTCAATGGCTTCAAACGTCCCAGTTACAAAAACATTATTGAATGTTCAGTGCGTCTCAGACCCAGGGATTCAGGGGTGCAAAGGGGCTCCTCAAGCTCTTTCTCTTGTTATTGTGCTACTTTTTTTTATTTTATTAATGGGGCACGAGAAGGGTCTGGCATGGGTGTGTGACATGTCCCGTGGACCGACACACTGTGTGTGTGGATGTTTGTGGGCAGTGTGTGCGCGTGTGTGTCCTCTGCATACAGACCCCATCTGTTTTGTGGCCGGACACGGTCTGGGAAAGTGTGTGCAGGCGAAGAATTCACACACAGCACAAAGGTCCAATTATGAGCCCCCACTCAGAGAAGGAGCAGGGGGGTCGACGAGGGGATAATAGGGGCTTGTCCATCTCAGAAGGGGGTATGATGGTTTCCTTGCCTCTCACCTCGCCCTCGTCTCTCCTCCCTGACCCACCACAAACAAAAATGTGTCAACAAGAACTGAGCATGGAGGAAATTCCCTTGGAGAAAAACAGGCCTGCTATTTGAGCATTTTATTCTATGAATCAACAGTTGTTAAACAGGCACATTTTCAGTTAAAGGGACAGTGTGTAGGATTTAGCGGCATCTCGCACTGCGGCTGCAGATTACAACAAATTGAATCCCCCTCCGCTCACCCCTTCCTTTACAAGACTGCGGTAACGAGCTGCCGAGTGAAAAACCATGATAGCGCTGTGGTATCTTTCAGGACCTTCACCTCGCTCAGAGGCAGCCCTTAAAATTACTTTTGGATCAACAAAATTCAGGCGTTTGGAATTACCGAAGTTTTACAAGCGTGTCCGAGAACTCGGTGGCCTTCAGGTAATGCGAAAAGACCCTATCTACAGCCAGAGTTTGGTTTTCCCTCTTCTGAGAAAACACATTTCTTAGTTTAAGGTGATTATACACCTATGAGAAGATATTTATGAATATTTTATTCCATTTCTGCTAATAGATCCCCCTAAGTACTATTCACTGGCCCTTTAATAAACCAGGCTGTATAAAGGGAGACACTACAGGTGAATAGGGTAAATATTTTTAACTAATAGATATCCCTGTGAAACTTCCCTAGTTGATTACTTACACTATGACAATTTTTTGGTTTTCTAAAAGGTTATGTTTAAATATGCAAATGGCGCATTATCTTACTAAATATGTGGTAATTTGCATATATTTTCGGAAAAGAAATCTGAACATTGGATAAAGCCAGATTCCAAATTCTTGATTAACATTGTTGACATATCAGAGTCTAACATTTTTACTGAGGGAATTTTGGATATCTCTTTGTATCATTGTGTCAGCCATAAAATGACCAATTTATACAAGGAATAAAATGTTGTTTAAATCAGGCTATGAAGGATATATGAACAAACCCCTCAGTAAAAACTTTCAGAATATAGATAGGATTCAAAATGGAAAGTTCGGTGTATGTAAGTGCTACTGAAGTCGAGATTTCTGGCTCAGAGTCTGAGAAAAAACTGATTTTGAGAAAACAGCCTGTAATGTAATGTACATTTTGCAAGACACTACAGGTGAATATAGGCTCACCATGGCAAATATCATCATGACACTTCCCCAGTTGATTACGCACAATAAAACAATTCATATTTGTTTTAAAAGTTTTCTGAAATTTTAAGTTTAAATATGCAAATGAGCCATTATCTAATGCTAACTTTTGGTGAATTTAGGAAAAATCTACAAACGCAAATAGACAAAGTTTAATAAAATAAACACCTAATTGTGTATTTTGGATGTGTTCTTTCCACTAGTCTGAAAGAAGAGCCCAAGTTCTCAAAATTGACCAGTGCATGAAAAATTTATGTTTTTGCCGGTAGTGTCTCGCCATAAGCAATGACACAAAGATGATATGCAAAATACATAAAACACAATTATATATATTCTACAAATAGTTTTAATCGCTCATGTATGTATGTATGCATTGAAAGTGCCGCTTTCACTGGTCTCCAGTCTCGTCTGATGTGAGTTTAATCTTTGGAGTGTTGGGCTTCTGGCGTCTATAATGCTTCACCTCCAGTCTGTCTTTACTGTAATACAACTGATTAGATTAGCCTGTATTGGAAGAAAGTGATTGTAGCTCTGCTACCGTCACCTTTCAAGCCCCAACGGTGGCTCAACTGGTGCCAGCTCAACTTTGAATCCTTATCTCCAACTTCAGCCACACACTTTTGGCCAGTTGCTGTTTGATTCAGGAATCGTGACACACCTGTTTTATCTCAATCAAATGTCAGGCGACTGTGCTTTACTGTGACAGCACAGTCCTGCGGTAGTCATGAGTCTAGACAGTCTTTGATCTTAGGGGTCTTGTTTGAAGCGGTCAGGACAATGTGTGAATTCCCTTAACGTGCTATCAGTGGAAAGCTGTATGTACGGGTACAAACCTCAACACTTGTGGCTTGGTTCTTGGCCGGGACAAAGTAAACAGCCAGAGGAACGTGACCAAGTTAAGAATAACAGGGGTTGAGCTGTGGATAATTCACAATGTCAATGACACTGTTAAAGTGTACCTACCTACTATTTACTGAGTCAGAGCATCAAAGAATTCCACACTGGGCCTATTAATCTTTTGCCAAACACCCTCCATACGTTTTTGCAGTCAATAGTTACATTCTCTGAAGTACATTTTATAAATGACTAATATACTTTGCACTGGTTAGGAATAGTTGGACATTTTTGGATATATATACGTTCAACACTTTCTTGGGAGGAGTTAGATAAGAAGATTAACTGATATTTGTTGGTAATTATGAAGCTCAGCATAGAGACTGGAAACAAGGGGAAACTGGAGGCTTGTCATCACCACGAGGTTGCCAGGCAACCAGCGAAGACTCAAGGGAGTTACTTCACCTAGAAATAGTCCCACACATAACACACTGTTGTGTTTGAGTTATTATTTATACACAAGACAGAGATACAACATTTTAAGTAATGACCTTTAGAGGTGTCGGTAGGTGTTTTCTGTCTTTATGCTAAGCTAAGCTAAGCTTTATATTTTATAGACATATTGAAGAGTGGTATCAATCTTTTCGCCTAACTCTCGGCTAGAAATTTGATAGGAATAATAATATTATAATATTTTCCAAAATGTCAAACTATTTTAAAGGTCATTATGTTGTCAGTATTTCAGTTTTACATTAAAGTATTGGTACTAAAGTGAGTAAGAAATTCCATATTTGTGTATAAGTACATTATAGCAAAGTACGTTTTGTATATATGTTTGCATCTGTTGAAATAAAGAATATTGATTACTTTTAAAAGGCACTTAATGTGTTTTGGTGCAGAGCATGTCACAGAGGGCATTCAGGAGGAAGAGCTTTGAATATCTCATTGCAGTGCGTGTCATTCTCTGTCGAACATAGAAATATGCATTCATGCATTGTATCCTGTGCGTGACACGAAGGAGCACATGTCAATGCAAGGGCGTATGTATACATGTGCACATGTGTAAAGAATGGAATGAACAAATATACAGTTGTGTGCATACGCTATGAATGCGTGTGTGTGTGTGTGTGTGTGTGTGTGTGTGTGTGTGTGTGTGTGTG
>CALSBV010011423.1:4654746-4733735 GCA_943590825.1 Bovichtus diacanthus | reverse complement strand
AGGGAGAGAGAGAGGGAGGGAGGGCGAGAGAGAGAGGGAGTGAGAGAGAGAGGGAGATTGGGAGAGAGAGGGAGAGCTTCATGTCATGTCATCCCTGCAGTGTTCATGACTGATGTGATCGGAACACACAAGTGGTAAAGGCAGGCAATAAAAGGCATTTGGTTGCCATCTGTCTCTGTGGCCTCAGTGTCAAACAGTTGGCTGTCAGGCTCATGCCGTAGACACACAAGCAGGATAACCATTAGTCCATAAACAGGCGCCCTTCTATAGACAAATGCTCAGGGATTTCTATGGTCATGTCTGTGGTGAGATAATAGCCATAAAGATATGACATACAGCTGTTAAACGTGAAATACAGGCTAAGTGGAACTGAAATCAGGAAAAAAATGCCTTTAAGGAGTGTTTGTTTATGTGTCAAATGATAACTGGGTGACTTATTGAGGATCATCTAGGATAAGGTGATGCGGCTGGCTCTTTCAGCACTCGCCCAAGTTATGTGGAGGTTTCCCTCATCAGAAATGTCCCAAATAGTCTGACTGTACTGCTTTTAGGGCTGTTTGTCAGTTTGTTACTTGCTTTTTATAATTTCTCCTAAAGAAATGTTCAATTTTGCTGTTGTATTTAGGAGCGCTGGGATTGTCTTGTTCTTCTTGTTTTATTTGTTTCATGGCTTCATACCTTGAGTCCATAGCCCTCCTACTTTTAAGAAACTGTATGTTGTTGTGTGTAAAGTAGTAGGTGTAGTAAAGTACGCTGTTGAGATTTATTGAAGGTGTATATGTGTCTACTGTGTCCTTTACCTCTGTTTGACCGCCCATCTTGCACGTCTGGACAAGGCATCAACTTCTCCCAACTACTGGTAACAGTAAGTACTTTATTGAAGCTTGTTAATCTGCAGAATTAATCTTTTTCTTATGAGGAAAACTGAGTGGCCGATAGGAGCGGCGCTGACAGACACGGCGAGGACACAGACACCGCCGGCTCCCACATCTATCCCTCTCAGCAGCAGACTTCCCAATCGTCTCCGACTTCACATAAGCCCGTCGTTGGGATTTAGAGGTTATTACTTTGTGTTCCCTTCTTTGTCCGAGGGGTCGTCTTTCTGAGTCGAGGTGAGACTGGGGTGAACGCAAGAGAAACGCAGTCTACCTGGGTAATGCTGATGTTAAACAGACAATCCTGACCGGTCATCGACTCCGACGGAAATAATCTTTGACGACAAACTTGGGAGTGTGGAGTTACCTACTATTTGTCAGTGAGGGAGAAAACGATGAGAGGGGAAATGCTAAAGTAGCTTGTGAGGAGATCGGGCCACCCCCCTTCCACCCTCGTTGGAGCGCCCCTGATTGTGAGGCCTGTAGTGTTTGAGCACTGAAGGTCATGGGTGACACCTGTTTCCCGTCTCATCTCCCAACATCAAGTTTGAGTCGCCGGGAGGGGTGGGGGGTCTCAACCCCCACCACGGCGTAGCACAAAACCTCCTGTGTTCGTTTCCTGCCTCGAGCAAGAAAGAAAAAAAAAAAAGTCACTGAAAAGGGGATGAAACGGCCAAGTTTGTATATCAGGGTGGGAAATTAATTTCCGAGGTGAAAGGAAAGGCATGCATGCCTTTGAAGAAGAAGAAAAAGGAGTCGCTTGAAAAACAGACTCAAACTGCAGGCCTGGCTCAAACTTGAAAACTTGAGCCCAACAATTATGCCACTTTTGTCATACTTACAAGACAGATCTGTTGTTTGAGTAACTGCAGCATACTGTATGGTCTGCAGGTCCGCATGGCTTTACATGCAAACATTGGAGAGAGTTTGCCCCCTTGTGGAGCAAGATAGCACCTCCAGTGAACCAAGCCAGAATGTCTGCAAAACATCCGACAGAATAATGATCACTTGTGCAATGTGAAATCTATTTAATATGATGTAGATTTACTCAGATAATCTTTAAAACAGTCACAATAAGCAACGTTTGCCAACGGCTGTCTGGTTTTATTGGACCTCTCAGGTCGGGAGAGTCGTACCTGTTTGTGCTGTGCATGGATGACGGAGAGCCATCTGTTTTCTGTTGTCATGGTCAGGAGTAGGCCCTTGTCTTTTATCATATGGTGTAAAATAAAAAAAAAAGAAGAAGAAGAATAGAATACGCTCAGACACCTCCACAGATTCATACAGTGCGAGTCCGACACCTCTAAAACAGACCAGTAGTGGGGAAAAGCTCTGCAGACAATCATCTGCTCCCAGTCTCTTTATTAGCCCCGTGTTACCCAGTTGCCTTCTCTGCAGCTGAGGCGTGAAACTGCTCCATGTTTAGGCCTGGTCTGGCCTAAGCCTCAATGCACGCCCCTGTGCTTGCAGCTGTATCCTGACTCAAGGTACAACTCCAGCTGGTTCTCCTCTCCTAACCCTCCTCCTCTTCCTCCGTTTTTCTCTTACCTCCATTTCTTCTTTGCCCCTCCCTCCATCCACATGCCAAACCACTTATATTTGAGTTTAACAGCCTCTCTCGCACTTGCCCTCTCCGCCGCCAAACGATCATATGGTTTTCAGAATGCATCCATATGTATGCCACGCTTACCCAGAGAACAGTTGCACCATCGCTTCCAATGACGATGACTTGCAAAGTATTGCTTATTTCTAATGAAAACAAGACTTATTTGAACACCTTCCTTTATTGAAATTTCCAAGTCATACGTAACTGAAACTAATGAAAAACAGTTTTAAGACCTGAACAGATCTCACATACTGTATACTGTACTGAATATGTTATGGCAATTATGTCACAGAATCTTATGCTGTAGCAAACTTATAAAGGAGTCAAATGTCTTTAGTTGAGAACAGGACTCCTTCCTCTGCCCCTTGAAGTTGGCAGAGTTAAAAAAAAACAAGGAGGACAACAGGGTGTGTGAATTATGCAAATTAGGAATCACTTCCTTATTGTGATGAATATCTATATTACATCAAATGTCTGTTTGAAATACAGAAACGTTTTGGTGCACTGACCATGACAAAATCCTTGATTCATTTGAATGCTCATAAATTGGCCACTTTGTTTCTAAAGCTTGTAAAATGTCAGGATGGTTTATTTGTTTAGTATTATTTGTAGTTGCTACTCTGGTTTCTGGTCTCTTTTTCTAAATAATAGTGCCGCGTAAGCCTGTTTGGAATGGGCATATTATTTATGCATGACACAATAATAAAAATAAATAAAAATCTATCATATACTGTATAATCGCCCAGGCAGTTTGTGGGCAAGCAATACTTCATACCCAACAAGGCTTCGGAAACAAAAGAGTACTTTCTATTCAGTTCTGGGGGAGCAGACAGCAGATGGCATCAGTGTGCCAGACCTCAGTGTGAGTTCAGCTGAGCTCTGACTAGTTGATGCTTTGCTCAGGTTGTTCTGAGGACATTAGGAGCTGCATTTATAACTAATACTGACCTCTGGTGGATTCACACCTAATCACGAACCATAATAATATGATCATTATCAAGTAAGTCAGAGCAGTGTCAGTAATAAAATGATATTTGGGGGCTGAGACTGCACTCTTTCCTCTAAGCAGTGTGCACTCTACAGTGTCATCAAGGGAAGGGAGTCACACACAGTTAATATTCTAACTCACACATTAACAGCACTAATCCAAAATTATCACTACACAAACACTGTAACCGGATTTTTTTTTCTAATCTTGTCATGGTAATGTCGGCTTCTTCACTTCTCCGCCCACTGTATCCAGGTGTTGTCATGGGAACATGCAGTAGATGGGAGCTGACAGGTGTTTGGGTCTCGTGAAATTACTCAGCCAATCTGGCAACCCCGCCTCCTGGACAGATGGAGAGGTTGGCAAGGTAGTGTTCACATTTAGCAACGTCACACATCACTCCGGATTTGCTAGTAGCCAAACTCATTCCATCATTTCTTCACCCCCACGAAAAAGAAGCAGGACTGGCAGTGTTTTATTTCTATATTTCAAGAGAATAGGAAAGTGGAGAAATGATGAATGAATGAGGCCAGTGAGGGAACACAGATGGACGGACTAACTCTCTTTGCATCCTTATGGTTCAAAAGGAAGCCGTCATAGATGAAATCTATTCATTTGTTATTATAACAGGCTCCGTTAGGCTGTCATTTTTAACATGCTTATGTTCAGCTGGTACAATATTTCCCATGTTCACTAGCTCAGTTTTGCGTGTTAGCATGTTTACATTTGCTCACTAGAGGGGCGCTCGGAGAACGCAGACCTGCGACAGGGCCAATGGTGCATTCACGTGCTGCTTGGAGGGTCCCATTTCCCAAGTTGGGAAGTTGTTCTTTCAGTGTGTGTGTGTGTTCATGAGCTTTAAGCTGTCGTGTGGAAACAACATGGACACCATAAAGAAAATGTGCTCAGAGCGTTTACGCAACGCGTTCATAGCTTCGAGTTGTCCCCTCTACAATGATATAGGTTCTTCCTAAGCACATGCTACACCCTTCCAATAAGTTTCAGGCAAGTAGTTTTTACGCAATGCTGCTTAAAAAAACAAATAAACCGGACCAAAATAATAACCTCCTTGGTAATTAGCACTAAACACAAAGTACAGATGAGGCTGATGGGATGGTCATTGGTACTGTAGGTATTTTGTCATAAACCAAAGTATTGGACAAATGAAAGCTTTGATCTCATAATGGCGCTATAGGAAGAGTCAGGGGGTCACCTAAGTCATTTGTAATTGTCTGCGAACCATGAACGTCTGTACAAAATTGTGTGACAATCCATCAAGCAGATGTTGAGAATAACTTTACAGTAGGCACTGATTCCAATAACCTTTCTCTCAATTTCTCATTGCGAAGTTATGTATCCTTCAGTCAGACAAGGCTACACAGGAAGTTCTCCGGGAAAAGTCTTCCACCGGGGTATTAGTGGATTACTTCAAAGCAGAAGCAGCACACTCTAAATTTGGCTCATCAAAGGAACTTATCGATTTGGCCGCCAAAGACCTCGTTTGCTCCCACTTGGTGTTTCAGATGACAGAGCGCTTGCATTTTACCCCCTGCGAGTGGCAGCCAACCTCAGACAGAGCGACTGAGTATTAATCAGGCCTCGCTTTTTCCTCCGCCGCCCCTCATCCTCTACGCCCTCACCTCTCTGAATACTCCCACAGAATGGGCATCTGTGGCCAACACTGGAAATGAGCCTTGAAAGTGTAATTAATGAGTGCAATGGGGAGATAATTAGAGAGAACAAAATTATTGATCAGACCGGCAAACTCCTGAGTCTTAAAAATGTCTGACCCGAAAGGTCTTACTTCATACTGTGTCAGGAAATATGGAGAGTGAGGTAATGCACTACAGTGGACCATACCTGGGAGATTATTAGGACTCATAAAGAATGTCTCGAAGTGAACAAGGTTCTTGAACTCTGACCTTTGATTCATCTGGAGTGGATATCTGTCTTTAATGGAATGATTTCTGATTGTCACCGGGGGTTATCATGCAAGACGATGCCAAAGGTTATCTATAGTGCTTATGGTGCCAGTTTAGACAGACTCTTGCTCTTGTTTGCTTTTCAACACCTGTTTCTGTGAACATCCGGGCACTAATGCAGACATGCTTGTTGAGGAATTTGACAGTCGCCATTTTCTTTCACCCACCTTGGGCATGAAAAGAAAAGATTTGTGAATATAACACTAGTTGTATTATAACTATTTTAAAATGAAATGTGCTAATGTTAGCTTATTGTTTAAAATTTTGGAGACATGAAAGCATAGCATTACTACCGTGATTCTATTTCTATTTTAGGACCATAAGCTAATTAAGAAGATGTTTTTGTTGCCGTTTGGGTCTAACGCATACATTTTATTGTGTGTTATCTTCAAATAGTTATTTCGTACTTCATCTTTTCAGTTGCCTTAATTACTTAATATCACAACCTGAAGTGTGGTAGCTCACGTTTGTGTTGGCGGTAAAAGTCTGTGACCCGGCAGATATAGATTGCACCTCTTCTTCTAAATCATTGAATTAATTTGATGGACCTTAGCACAGGACTCAAAAAAAACATCCTTCAGGTGTAAAGCTGGGCCGACCATGAACTGTCACAACCGCAAACTGTCAGATAGGCTATGTGAAAATATAAATGACGTTAATTGGCAGAATTTATTGATGTATCATTAAAGTATGCCTAACGTAGTTTGACTCCCAGCCTGTACTTTTACACCCAGCCTGTACTTTTACAGGCTTCAAATTCACACTAAGCTCTCCCAGTCTCACGACACGTTTACTCAAAAGACCTGTTTGAGATTTTTCTTTGACGTTGCAAAGTGGACTGCAACTTCATGATCACACAAACAGGCACAAATGATTACCAGCATTTCACAGGAATGACTGGGAGAACCTGTAAGAACACAGTAACGATACACACTTCTTTGTACATCCAATTTGGCAAAGAGTAGCTATCATAAATTAACGTTAACAAACCACGTTCTTCGCTGAATTAAAAAAACCCATTACAATGTATCGCGACTGCACTTTGGGACCAAAAATGAAACTGAAATATTGATTACAGGACAGGGGAAAGATGATGATATTGCCTGAAATTAGATCAAATGATTGTCTGACATAGTGCTGCAGACCTGTGTGTAAGCGAGCGAGCGAGAGAGAGATAGAAAGTATGTAAGTGTGTTCTTGCCTCTCTCCTCTCCTCTGTCCTTTCCTTTCCTTCCCTCATCTGTCCTGTGTAGTTAATGAGGCTGCAAGCTGATGGCCAGATGAAAGATGAACAGTGGGAGTGACAGGTTTATTTTTGGTCTTCTGAAACAGCACCAAGCATGAAAAATGACGTGCCAGCTTGAATAATTAAACAGCTTCAGAGCTCCACTGATCCACCTGTCCATAGATCAATAGACAACATTCAGATGGAGCGTGCCATATGTTCTAAAGTGGCCCCACACCACCACAAAGCTGAGAGAGGATGTCCATTTTATTCCTGGCAAGGAGCTGCTTAGCAGTTATGAAATGCTTTATGGACAGTTTAAAGGAATACTTCATCCCTAAAATGACCATTTGCATATCAATTACTCACTGCGTGTTACCTTGAATTCTTGAAGAAAACTTTCTCGCACGCCTCCACAGTGAATGGAGAACCTGACAACGGAGTAAATCCTTCATGAATTGAAGTAAATGGAGGCCAGGTTTAACAACAGCGAGACGGTAGTGGCGGAAGTGTTTTTAAATACTAAGGTTTTAGTGAAAATGTGTTTGGAAAAGTAGTGACAATACGACTGGATAAATGAGACTTTTGATTATGCTGCACGAGGTGTGTGAGAGTGTGCGAAAGGATGTTTTCATAGAGTTTCGCTGTTTGGTAAACCTGGCCTCCATTTACTTCAATTAATCAAGGATTTACTCCTTTCAAATTCTCCATTCACCGTCGAGGAATGCAGAAAAACAACGCCCTCTTCAAGAATTGAAGGTAGCACGTGGTGAGTTATTGATGTTCAAATAATCATTTTAAGGGTGAGGCAATCCTTTAACACATTGGAACATCACGTTTTCTTTCAGCAAGAGGCCTGTTAGACTATCATCTTGTTTGACCAGCAGAGGTAATGAATGTCTCACTCTAAACACATATCTAATAATAATTCCATAATACCCTTCCTTCCCTGCTCACTCATGGGCTAATACCTAATGAATACTCTCACTGTCGTTGCTCTGTTCTCAGGGCTCAATTTTCTATTCTATTTCGGTGTATTGAACATCAAATGCTGTGCAGGGCCCTTGTGTGGGATTAGAGGGCTTGTTCCTTCCTAATAGGCCCTTGACCTTCGCGGCTCCCTGACAGGGCTCTGGCATTAGCCCTTTGCGGTTGCGTCCGCTGCCCGGGCTCCCATGATGCAAATTTCATGTCACAACATCAAACGGCGTGCTGATCAAAGGTCAGCCCTCCTTTGTGTAGGTGCTTGATATCAAAATTTCTATTTCATCTCCAGCTGTCAAGGGCTGTTAGAGTTGAAGAGCAAAGGACGGAGGGAGAGAAAGGAGAGCAGGAGAGGCAGTCTGATTAAAATATCTATTCTGCAGATTCATAGCATTGCAGAAATGATAGCGAGTTGCACACAGTGCTGTAATCAAATGCTACATCTGAAATAGCCTTACTCTTTTTCTGGGGAGTTTATCTGCTTTGATTGTGTTTCTGTTTCCTCGTGCATTCCTCACAAGCCCTTGAAAATTGCAGCGGAAAAGGGAAGAAGGAAGCTGGAATCAATGCATCATTTCGATTAATTAGGGGCATGATTTGCCGAGGCGTCTCAGAAATAAACCAATCTGAATGTAGAATTAAGATTCAGGGGCAGCATCCCGATCTGTGACGTTATGCATGAAATTATGGTTAAGAAAGGAGCCATCTCTCTCATCCATGATGACACACTCTTGTGGCATTCGCCGAGTGTGTCTCTGTGTGTGGATGGATGCACTTTATATGTTTGCATGTGTGCTAATAAAAAGAAGAAAGGTCATGCATCACACACTGATGTCACCGCTGTCATCCCGGCAACAGAGTAAACACGCCGCCACAACAGCCACATGTTTAATAACCTACACCACCTTCACTTGTAATCTCTCACACAGACAGACGGGCCACTCAATAAACTACACTCTTCACTAAATTAGCTGGGAGAAATTAAATCACATTCACACGAGGCACCGGTGGGACTTTTGGGACCGGCAGCAGAGCGGGGTTATCATTCGAAAATGTGGCAGCATCACCGCATCCCATGCAAATACACACTACGTGAGCATCAGCCTGAGGAATAAATCTCAGGCTGACGGTGGACAGTTCCCATACAAGGCCATGCAGGCAGCATTATGTGCATGAGGAATGTCAGTCAATAGACCATCAGCATGTCAGTCAGGGAAGAGTGATAGGAGGAAGGGATCATGTTTGGCTTGTTTAGGATCTACTTTTTTGGCGAATTTTCTATCACTTTTCACCTGCTTGGTTTTCAGGATTTACCCATGCATTCCCGTTGACTACATTTTACCTTCAACTTCACTTTTTTTTTCTTATTGTAGCTTACAGACAAACAACACACCACATGTATGGTTTGGACAGCATTAGAAGATTGTTTTTCCATTCAAAATCTCAAGGTTTTTTATGAATATTTATCTATAGACTATTAAAACATCTGATTCCAGCAACTCGATGTCAGTCTTTGTGGTCTATCTGCATTTCTGTTTCTCAGTGATAGATGGCAATGTTGCTCTTCCACAGAAAACCACTCAGCTACCCTTGATGGTTTGAGGTACATTTTCAAATAGTTGCTTCTTGTAAACATTTTTACTCAGTAATTGTTCAATTTAAGCCCATCAGAAGGCACTTTTGGCAAATATACTGTTATAGGGAAACACAAATGAAGGAAACACTTGAAGTTATGAAGGTAGGGAATGTGTATTATGAGGATGTAGAACTTCCAGATTAGGAGAAAAAAGGGATCCAATAACTCTCAGTTGCCACAATAGCTCCAACTATGTTTTAATTTGATACTTGAGCAGTCACATATAAAACAAAAACAAAAATAATTTTTTTAATGCAAAACCTATTCAGCTTCTATATGTGCATAATACATTCTGTTGCCTTTCTCTTTTCTTTCAATTTACATTTTATTTCCTTATATGTTTGGATTACAATTTGATACTATCTTTAAAAGGTTTGATTTTTGTGACTTTCTTTTCCACATTTCTTGATGCAACCTCTTTCATCCAACATTGGTTGTCACATTAAATTATGTTTTAGTGAAAGAGGAAATATTAATACTACATTTAACTACATCTGCATGAATCCCTGCACGTACCGCTCACTAATACGAAGTGGTCGTGATGCAGCTATGACTACAGCGTCCAGGCTCAGTTGGGAGAGTGACACACATTTTCACTCGTGGAATTTTCTCTCTGTAATCCACAATGTTCCGTAGAAATATGAATTAAATCATGACCCAAAAAAGTGGCCACATAGAAGATGAATCAGTGGCTGCAGAGATAGATTATTTGCACAGGGGGTAATTACTCTCCCCCTGAAACAAATGAAGGCACGGGGGTTATCTCCCAGCTCATGAATAGGCTTTGTTTATAGTGGAGAGGCTCCTCATAGCCACGAGGAGCTACATTAATTGCCTGATAATCCTAACCCTTACCATGTTAAAGGAAAGGCATGAGGAGCAGAAAGCGGGATCAGTCCCTTTCTTTTATTTCTTTCTGCTGTTTTTTTTTTCTACTTTTTTTTTCCGGCCTCACCACCTGTGGAGAGACGGGGAGAGAAGGAGGTGGAACAGAATTTAAATGAAGTTGGGAGAAAAGTTGAGAGAGTGAGAAACGATAGGCAGAGAAAACTGTGAGATACGTGCTGACAGAAACATAATCAACGGTAAAATGAAACAAAAAAAACATGACAGAAGAGGGCAGGTGAAGAGACGAGAGAGAAGACGGCGAGAAGCGTGGAGACATCGCTTCCAGAGGCTGTTCCTGCTCCACCAGCGCTCATCTCTGATGTGGAAGGGGGCTTCTTCTGGGGTTGAACGCCTAATTATAGAGCACTTACACACACACATCCGCTCACACTGGTGCAGTTGTGTCAGCATGACAGGTAATATGTCCCTTAGAAACTACAGTATGCCTTTCAAGGAGTTAAAAAATGTCTCCAGTAAGTGAGATATAACGGAAAACATCTCACTCTTGCAGCAGTGATAGAGGTGTAACAAAGTCTTTGTGCTTCCCTCCGTCATCCCAAAAAAAATCCCCATAATAGAGCTGATGAGACATAAGTGTAGTTTTCTATCAGCCCAAACCTGCAAGCCGAGCCAGCGGTAATAAACTCTGACATTTCCAGTCTTATTGTGGCAGACGGTGTCTTTGCTGCACTCAACCCCACCACTCCTTGGTCTGCGCTCCATCCCGACACCTCAGGTCAGTAACTTTGACTCGCTAACCACCCTCATTAGTATTCTAGAAAGCTCCGTGGCAGACGTCCAGTTTTCTGTGTGGGGAAAACAAAGGCTGGTGGTGTAGATGCACTGTAGGATTTCTGCTTCTTCCAAATTGCTGTGATATGACTGCGGCGGAGCTGAGGGTGGAGGGAGAGGGCTGAGGAGAATGGGGGATTTGTCTCTGCAATACGAGTGGTAGTCTCCAAAGGAAACTCCCGTAGAAAAGTACATCAAAATCTAGATAGTGTATAGAAACGTTTGTGTTTTATTTGAGCGGCTATGGTTAAGGCCTATACAGCAGAGGGTGTTAAAACCACCTTTACTCAAGTTCTCTACTTAAGCACAATTTGTAGGTGCTTGCACTTCACTTTAGTATTTCCATTTTATGATATACCAACATTGTACTTTTTACGTCTCTAAGTTTATTTGAAAACTTTAGATACAAGTGACTTTGAAGATGTTATACACAAAGGATTGATGTACTTGACTGACGTGACTTTAACATGTAATGAAGCGTTTTTACAGTGTGGTTTTGCTAATTCTACTAAAAATGGAAACAGACAACTTTTCCCCACGGGCGTTTCCAAGTGGTATTGTTGGCGCCGCTGTCGCAAAGACAATCAGATCGCTTTCCGTTTTCATCTGAGCCTAGCAACTACCAACAACACAGGACACGCTGCAATTTGTTCCATTTTCCGCAACTGGGGATATTAACTGCAAAGAATGTACATTGATTCTCTTTGGTAACTGGAAATGGCTACTAATAGCTACTGAGGAAAACAAAAGTGCTATCCTCTTCCTGTTTTAGTTGCGCGATGGTTGACACGCTTCCTCTTTGCCGTAAATCGAGCCTTCATTTTCCCGGGAGATGGTACCCGGTGGCAGACGGTATTAGTGAAAGCGAGGCTTAGAGGGAATAAATCCAAAAGGCGATGGTGTCATTATTCTATAGCCATTTCATTGAGTAATCAACATTTACTTCATAAAGGTAAGTTAAAGCAAAAACCTTGTCTATTGCCACTTGAGAGGTCTGGTAATATTCTATATTATCAATAAACCCCTTGGAAAGACCAAAACCAGCAATAAATCCATCCTGTGCCATAGAGCTCCACTGTTGTTCCCAAACTATTAACAAACACACAGCTGCAAAAATAATCTACAGTGCCCATCTTTTTTAAAGAAATGATTTAGCCCTTTTCAACAATAAAACTATATATCTTGTAAGCTGTTTTTAAAGATGTACTTCTTCAATGTAATGAATGGACATAAGGCTGACAACCACAGACAACAAAGGGAATTCAGAAATTGCTGAGGGACTACACAAGTGTTTGTTTTTGTCTTTTCATGGGATTTGTCGACAAAAAGAAAAACATATATTACCAGCTTTATCCTGACGTAAAGGAAACCTCAGAAAGCTGTACATATCTGAACTAATGCTTATGCAGTATAGTGCATTACACGTCCACATTTATGCAAACAGACACGTACACAATACAAGCAACTCAGTGGCATTTAGTAAAATGAATGAATCAAATAAAAGACACAATTTCACACAAAACAAAGTCAAAATGATCAGTTTTTAGGCACGATAGACCCAAGAAAATCCAATTACTTGACAGTGTGGAGTTTAGCTTTTTATAGACCTGAATAAAATAAATGGAATAAAAACAAATCACTGAAAGAAATGCGAGTTGATGTGATTTATTTATTAACATATTGCGATAACATTTGTTTTGATGGCGCAGTTTAAAAACAGAGCCATTCACTAGCCCTAATGCTTTGCTTTAATATTGTACATCAAATGCAGCTAGGAGGAGAAATTAATGAATGTGCAGATGTTTAAAAAAAAAAAAAAAACGTTTCCAGAAAATATACAGTGTATGGTCATAGCTGCAATACATCTTTAGCATAAATCCTAGACCTGTATATCTTCTAAATATGTCCTAAAAACCCCGTCGGCTAAAATCACCAAGCTTATTCGTCAAACAAATAGCTTTTGGATAAATCTCCTGGTTAAACAACCTTGCCCCTGCAGTTTAAGCAGAACTGTTATGCCTTGCTTGCCCACTAATTCAGTGACTTGGCCTGCGGTGATGGGATTAAAAGAGATAAGCACTGGTGAATATTCCACTGCTTCTCCAATGGAGGTCTCCCATTCATCACCCAGTGAGACCAGTGAATAATACATGGGCTTGTCCAGTCCACGCACAGTAAAGCAAGGGCACTTGTAGTAAAAAAGTATCGCCCTTGTCTAACCAGTTAGGCCTCCCCGAGGCTGAATCCGACAGGTCTATTTGGAACAGTCTTGTTTGACCTCTCCCTATGTCTTCCCTTGGAGCCATACGCACAGCTGATCAATCACTTGATAATACACACACCTCCCTGTTCATTTCTATGCATGTACACACACGCACACTACTACTTTTTTCTGTCTCTTGCGTTGCTTGGACAAACACATTAGAGCTTCACTGTATCTGTTTCCTATCAAATGTGAACTCTGTGGCCTTGAAACATGAAGCAGTAACGTCTGGTATGCATGTAAGCCAATATCAATAAAACCACACATGACTCTGCTCTGGCATGCGCAGTCTTCCTCTGTGGCACGTCATTGATCACACTAGAATGACTATGATTGCCGCGCACTCCTCAGTGAGGAGATGAGATTCATGAATCCAAATGTTTCAGCAGGTGTCCGCAGGTAACATCGCACCCAACTGAGGTCTTTTTCCGCATGGGCTGAATTGACATATAAAGACAGGTCTTAGGCAGAGAATTCGCTGATCTTCAGATGGCTAGGGGGGATATGGAAAGCCCCCAACCATGGGGGATATACAACAGCATGCCCACCATGAGGGATCTGGTTTCATATTGTGTGGAAAACCTTCCCATAGACTGGCGCGGCAGCTATGGGTGAGATGATTAAGTGCTAAAGTTGCATTTTCTCCTCCGAGCAGGCAGCCCTGAGGCCAGAGAGGCTGCATGATTGCCTCTGTGTGCTACATTACATTGACATGATGGAGAATACTCTCCTGGGGCCTGAAATAATGTAAAAGGAAAGTGGGAGAGAGGGGAAAAAAAAGCCCACCCCAGCCTTTTCTGCCGGGACCTCAGAATTCTCTGCGTGCAATCGGATTTGCTGATAGATCTCCCCGCGCCACCGCCTCTATATTGATGACAGGCAGAGCATTCACACACGGATGCGTGGCAGCACACACCAGGGGAGTCCTCTAATCCGATTCTGCTATTAGAGCCCCAGACCTCCCCGCTGGGTGTCTTGAGCCCCCCGGCCACTCAGGTTCACCCTGACACAGGGAGAGCTCAACCATGCTGTGGATGCACAGGTCTGTGAAGAAGACCACAGGAGAACAATTTAGAAGGAGAAAAAAAAGAGGCTTGTCAAATTGGACAAAATGCATGTTTTTTTTTTTCTCCCTTAACTAATTAGCGGGAGGCTAAAAAAAGCCAAATTTTATTAAACTAAATCCATCAGCCGGACAAGTGGAACAAATGAGTCGACCTCACGGTGGGAGGCAGCGCAGCCTTATTTGTTTGCTTTTACAACTTGAAGGGCAGACGATGCACGGTCACCCAGCAGCAGCTTACTGAAATTGTCCCCAAAGTTGCCAAATAGCCAATGTGAACCTCGGCTTACTACTAGTCACTGTGTGTTTTTTGGCAGACAGATCAAAGCACACAAGCTTTGATCCAGTGTTATCTGTGCGGTTACATTTTTTCGGCACAGTTTCAGCTCAAGAAAAGGGAACATTTCCTTTATGGGCTCATCTGTGCTAACCCTGAGAGTTTGCCTTCCATCTGATAGCAATGAAAGCATCAATGGTTATTATCACAACATAAAAAGACCACCCATTATGATTGCAACAGACTGGATAATACTCAGGCAGCTCCAATCTTATCATCTTATCTTTCCTCAAACAAACTCAATCTTGGCAGTGTCTTGGTTGGAGTATTATATTGTAAATATAAATGTTTATTGCGTACCTTTCAACTCCTTGGTGCCAATGAGGTTCGATGCAAACTGAAAAAAGGTTCCGTGCCTCTGTAGCTCACCTGGTAGAGTGGATGGAGCATGTAATAATGCTCTTTACTGCAGTGGTCTGGTTTCAAATCCAACTTATGGCCCTTTACTGTATGTCGTCCCCCCTCTCTCCCCCTTTCCTATCTATCTTCAGCTGTACTGAATAACAAAGGTAAAAAGCCACAAAGCTAATCTTATAAAAGAAAAAAAAAACTAGACAAGATTTAGTCAAACCATTTGGGAATAGTTTGACTTAGATAGATAGATAGACTTGCTTGCTTTCTTGCAGAGAGTTAGTTAAATGGGACTGTTACAATGAGCAGCCCACGGAAGAGGAAGTCTTGGCCCGGATATCCGCCACACCAGAACCCCTAGTGGCCGTTGCCCCCCAGAAGCTACATTGTTGTCAGACTGATTGCTGATGGGTTTCCGACATAGTAAAACACAAGTAAAAATACAATTACCAGCACTTCTTAATATCACTAACAACATTTTGTATATTTTGTTTGTTTATACTGTACAAAAACCAGAGTCTAAAAAGACAATGTTTTATAGGCCTCCAGAAAGTTAGGCGACTGTTCATGGCCAAGAAATAGTCCAGCATTTAAAATGTCTTCTTGATGTTTTTCGTACAAATTAAATTAAAAAAGATATAACGTATTAGTCTGTGGGTTTAAGAGAAGCTGGTAGGCAGATGTTGTTACTTCTTGATAGAGCCAGGCTAGCTGTTTGCCCCAGTTTCCAGTCTTTATACTAAGCTAAGCTAAGCGGCTGCTGGCTTTCGCTTCATATTTAGCGTACAGACACGAGCGTGGTAAGAAAGCAAGTTAGTATATTTTCCAAAATGTTACACTAGTCTTTTAAGCGAAGTATAAAACTAACTTCATTATTCATTTACAATCAACAAAGCCCTCAACAACACCAGAAAAAACTTCAGAGGATCTGGACCAACCAACAGCAAACAACTGTGTCAGCAGTTTGAGTTTGGGTGGGATTATGTGGAAATGAAGGGGCTTTTGGGGAGACGCAGACCATCTGCTCATCAGCTCCTCAGGTAGGGTTAGTGAAAAAAAAAGTCAGAGGAAAAGAACAAGAAATGGACATTTTAAACATGGAGAAGGACCTCCAGGTCTGTATTTCCAGCAGCCTCCCATAGTGCTCCTATTTGTCTCCTCCTGAGTCACAGGGTGGGGGAGCCCGTGGCTCTTCACAACATCTGCAGGCATTCTTATACAGGCCCCCGAAAGCATACAGTATAATAACCCATTACCTCCATCTCTGACAAAAACACACATTTAAACTACAATTACACCCCCTGCCTCCTCTTCCTCATGCATCCCATCTCGTCTCCTCTTCTTCTTCTGTTCTGCAATTCAAACGTTGCCAACTTGGGACTCCACCATTTAACCCCCCCGCGCAGTTTTTCTCTCATCTTACCGAGAGACGGGCCCACAACAAAAGAGGGGCCTTATGGAGAAGATGAGAACACTTAGGACAAATGTAAACCCTTTCTCTGTGTATATACATACTATACAGAACACAAACATTCATACATACAATTAGTTATTTAGATATATCCCACATTTTCAACAGCGATGGATCTATATATTTACTTCACTTGACAGTTATACTTGCACAAATAATAAACCTCTTGTTCAGAGTGCTGTGACCAGAAAATGTTGTGCAAGATGGCGATAAAGTAGAATGTGCAGATATCAGGTGATCAGTTTCACTGTATCAAAAGGGACATCTTTGGAGGAGTAAACAGAAACCAGAGCTATCATCAAATAACAGCGAATAACAGGAAGCCTTTTTCTCTCACTCAACAGTAGGTAGGCCCAATTTCACAGGCCGCACTGTGGCTGAATGGGAAGAAATTGGGGAAAGAAAATAGATTGCTTAGATTGCAGTTGTACTTTTATTTGTCTCCCCTTCTGTCTTTTTACAATGTTATGTAGTTTTAGAGTGCATTTCCAGGCTGCACAGCGCTGATAATCGCACTGCAGTGAAGGCGCTACCTTAAGGTTTCCAACCATCTCCCCCTGCATGCAGAGAATATAATCTAGTTAGAAATGTAGGTCTAATATCGGCTGCTAGTGTTAGCTCTGACAACATGCTTTTACAACTTTTGTTGAATTTATTGTAATGAAACACTTTAATAGAAAGCATTAATAACGCTTAACATATTAAAAGGTTCAATATACGACATTCAGAACACTAATATAGCAGTAAACCACTTTGCTATGTAAGGATATAGTGGAGTAATGGAGTCCTGAGCAGAGTGTGTGTCCCTCTGTGTGTGTTGTAATCCGAGCTTCGCTCTTCTATGCTTTGGTAGCTGGGCCGGCCGTGTGTGCATACGACCCTTCCCCTAGCACTGTTAGCCACCTCCATGTTTGATTGTGAGGTCAGAGGTGAGAGCCGTGTGCAGACAACCCCCGCCCAGACTCTGAATGTTGATTAAAGTACCTTTAAGGCTGGCCAACAACCATGTCCTGAACAGTGAACAATACAAATTGTTACCATCAAATTGGAGATACAGGTTTCCATGACTTAATACGTTTAGACTGAAGCACTCTTTTGGGCTCCAGTCAATCCTAAAATTAAATATGGAGCTTAATCCCCAATCAAATGTGTGTTGAAGGGTCTTAAAAATATTGTCTTTGATAAATTTTAATGTTTTGTTAGATGTATGTATCCTTGTTTCTTGTCTAAAATATTTGTCTTTGTGGATGTTGCAAATGGAACTGTTGTGACGCAAGAACAATTTCAGACCTGCGCTGACAATTAAGTATTATCATCATTAACAACAACTTAAGAACATCATCACAAAGTCATAAAATCCTTATGGACAATACTTATGACAATGGTTACTTTGGTGCTGCACCGTCAGTATTCTGCTGTGCCAGTACTGATTGTAACAAAGTTACCAGGATCTCTGGTGCAGTGCACGCAGTCAGTAGTTGAACAGTGACACATTTTCTATTATTGGACTGTGAACTGAAGCAGACTAGATTTGAAATGAATTTGAAAAAAAACAAACAGAAAAACAGTCTGAAGTGCAGACTTTCTGCCTTGAGGGTGTTTGAGAGCTTTCAAGTTCAAATTGGGTAACAGTATCGTATAGGCCCTTTTTATAGGCCTACATAGTCAACAACATTTGAATAGTACAACAAAACAACGATAGGACCACCTTTCCAAGAGTCGATCCAATGTTGATGTAAACACCCTGGAATCAAAACCAAGTCAGTCGGCATTTTAACCTCATCGTCATTGTTTCATTTCAAAACCAGCCAACACAATAGAGCGTCACTGTCTAAATACTTAGGAACTGCATTGTAAGATTGTGTATTTCTACCTAGAAAAGGATGAGTTTTCTGATGAAAATGTGCTGATGAAATGTTTAAAAATATCTGAAATTCTAAAAAAGAGGCTGAAGGTGGCGGGTAAAATACAATTACTGAAAGAAGTTGAAATGGCAGTTAAAAGGTCAGTGCTGAAAGAAGTTTCAGTTTCAGTTTAAGTCCAAGCACTGAATGAAGGTGAAGTGTCAATTTAAGTGTAAGTGCTGAGTGAAGTTGAAGTATCAGTTGACGTGACGGCACTGAAAGGAGTTGACGTTGACAGAGTATAAGTGATAAATTAAGCTAGAAATGTCAGTCCGGAAAGAAATGATTGCCAGTTCAGGTGTATAAACTGAAAGACAATATCAATTGAAGTGTTAGAACAGTTGGAGTAAATTGTTTGTGAACCGTGGAAGTTGTGGGACTGTGGGAAGAGCGGAAGAAGCTTTGTTTTTGTTCAACAGTGAGGACAATAAATCTGAAAGGGTTTGAAGCGTTGTTTGGAGTTTAAGCATTACAAGGAGTTGCGGTATCAGTTGGAGTGTAATCAGTGAATGCAGATAAACTCTCAGGTAAATAATAAGAGATGAAAGCAGTGGAACTCTGGATTGACAAATAGGCAAAGAAAATAAAGCAGCCGGTCAGTGTTTTGGATATTTGACAAGGACAACTTGTGAGGCTAGAATCAGCAGACAGGTTTGTGTAATTATTCTTACAAATTCATTAATAAATGAATTCAGATTAAAAGCAACAGACATTAAATTACAGCACATTAAAACACAAAAATGACATGGCACTCATAGTGTTCAATAAACAGTAATTAGTCTATTTCTCTCGACAGCATGAGGTTGCAGGTGCTCCCACATGTTGTAAATGTCAAAAGAGCCACTCGAGCCAAACTCCCGACTCGACTTTGATAGAGAGCTCAAATTGCAATGAATTATCAACTGCCGTCGCCACAAAGGTTATTGCCTCATTATTGTTGACAGTTTGTGTGAAGAGCCTCAAATATGCAATCAACATAATAATAGAGAATTGAAATGAAACATTCAAGTTTGACTTAATTGGTCGATGAAAAATGCATGTTTCTCGTTGGAACTATTAATATTTAATCTTATATTTTCCCTTCGGATAAGAATGATTTAATAACACTTGCTTATTTGTTTGTGTTTAAACAAAATAATTCCTGTACATCTACTTAAGTGAGTAATGTTATGGTATATTGTTGACCTGTTTACCACAATATGTAATAAATTAGGGCATGATATTGACTTACATTATGATTAAATGTTGGCCTAAAACTTACTTCTTCTGTGGATATGCCACTTGCCAAAGCAAGTGTAATTTGTGTGGGTTGAATGTTTGCCAGTATGTTTTAAATGTCCTGCTATCATGAAGCCTAATTTATTAAATTAACAAAATATATTTAAAAAACTGTAGTAGCACAGATGACGGGGATCGGGATCATAGAATACAATTCCACTGGACAAGAGAATTGCATTTAAACATATATTGTGGATGGAAACATTGTAATAACTTTCAGACATTAAGTAAATAATACAATTACAATTTCCACAATAATTGTGTTAAATAAGCCTATAAATGTAACCCATGACATGGGGGTCACTGTCAATTCTGACAAATACAAAACAGAAAAGAGGTAAAAATAAATAATTAAGAAACAGTCAGGAGAAAATATAAATTGGCTTGGTATGACCAGAGGGCATTTTCCATCCACTGTCAGTGTCCTGCTACTCAAAAATTCCCCTTCCTCTCCAAGGTAAGGGTAAGGATGCCAGATGGAATAAATCCATCTAAATACAATTTATTTAATATTTGAAAATATGAAATACAGTAATGTTTACTGAGCCTTTCAAGAGAACACAATCCTGTGTGATCTAAAATTCATGGCCTGTAATATGATAAGTAATTGGTATAATAACAGATTATATAAATTGAAGAAAAGATATGAAAACATGCTGCCAATAAATTTGCCAAAATTACAATTATATTTAAATGTATAGTTATATTGCTTTGGGGTATGGCACAAAAAGTTTTATAAATCAGACATTTACCACTTTCATTCAGATTTACAAAAATTAACAAGTCAAGTAAATGTATTAAACAAGGTTAAACTCTTCTGAAAATGTATTTAAATTGGAAAAAACTGACACCCTTTTAAAACTGTCCTTGGAAGACAGCACCATTAATTAATGTGAGAAATGTAATTATTTTGCCTGTTGTAGTGGATATTGAACTTTGAACTGGAGTGGTGGTAATGTGCTTTTGGCAACTGTGCCACACAAACACACTATGCTAATAAAGAGTTGTGATTGGCCATACCTGAGCATGGCCATGAAGCTGAGATTGTACTTTAGCACAAGACTTTTTCCCAATGCGGCTTTAAAATCTAATCAGGAAAACATATTTCGGCCAGACGACTTTTACAGTAAGAGCTTCCCAGTTTTGAAATATCCTTCCGTTAAATATAGGACATACCGACTCTTACCGTCCCTTGGCATATAATCTCAAAATTTGGCTAAAGAGCAACCAGAACCTGCCATCATACCTAGTAACTGCATGCTTGCACTATCTGCTCTTGTTTGCGTGGTTTAGGCTACAACAAGTGCAAATGACTAATTTCAGTCCCAAAGGCCAATTGAAAGACTAGACTTTACTGTCAGCACCAATTTATTATAAAATGTCATTCTTAAATTCTGAAATGATTGATTTTGTTTCTCACTTTATCGTTTTACCTCATTCTCAGGTTTGTTTATCCCAGTGTATTTACCTTTTCTCCTACATGAAATTGGAGGTACAGATTTTTGATCCCTGCTTCCATCCTGACATGACCTCTCGTGACCATTGTTTCCCATTAATCACCTAGTGATTAATATGCCTATAGACTATGCCTGGTGGATCCCCATAGTCTATTTTGTCCCGCCACAGATTAATAATGAATTGAAAATATTTTTACACTTCAGCGGGTGGGCTGGCTTGCCTTTGCTGCCCGGGGTGAAGTGTCATCCCTATTTACAGTGTATATCAAGTAAAATGCGTAAATTGTCATATGCACAGTTAAAAACAAGTTTGCCTGTACAATTAAATTCTTAATTTGACTTCCACTCTGAACGTTTTATACAAGAAAACGAGAGGTATAAAGAAATAAATACAAGAACATAAAAGAAAGCACTGCACGTAGGCTACATACAATATGCCACATAATAGATGGATGGATAATAATAGTGGGTAGCTAAATGTCTGTGACTGTGTGGTGTGGAGTATGTATTTGTATCTACCTGTGTGTGTGTGTGTGTGTGTGTGTGTGTGTGTGTGTGTGTGTGTGTGTGTGTGTGCGCGCGTGTGTGTGTGTGTACCAGATTGATGCATTTAACTTAAAATGTATACAATTTTCTTCAGGGGAACATACAAACAACAAACTCTGTATACTGCATGTGTGGATGGGGTTTAAGTATAAAAGAACATATGCAAAGAACATGGATTCCTCTTGGGTGGTAGTCTATCTCCAGTGCTCCAACATGTTTATTATACCACACAGCTGCTTTACTCAGCTTCCTCTCTGCTTATGAGTACTCTGTATCCAACTGTTTAGATGGGCTGCTTTGATTATGTTTGGTTGATTATCGAGTGTAGTCTGTGCTGTGAATAATGTGCCCATATGGCTATCAACTTTTTTCCTATTTTCAGATTAAATGAATATGATTGGCTGTGAGATCCGTGATCCTCTTCTGATTGGTTGTTCCTTGTTTCCGGGGCCCCGCTGTGCCCTCACTGACGTTTCTCGGTCTGCCCCGAGATAGACTGGAGAGAATGGCTGCCAGTGGAGGTTAGCAAAAATCTTCATTGTTTTGTGTAGTAATCAGACCTAAATAACGCGTTTTAAAGTTACAATTTGTGTGTTTATATGTTCGTGGAGTATCGTCTTATAGAGTAATAGAAAGAGTCGTGACATGTTGCATTCTCGTTAAAAGAGGTCAGGCTCTAAACGACTCCTCAAAACTGTTGGTTATCGTTAGCCTCGCTATGCGGCTAATGTTAGCTGTCTGGCTAACTTTCGGCCGGTTAGCCTGCTACCCACAGCTGATTGTGTAAACACTTGTTTTTGACAAGAGACAAAGGTTAGACAAGTGGTGGCTATAGTTACTGTTTTCAGTAGCAATGCACTAGACATTGCGCTAAACACGGTTTTGTTTCTCTAGGATTGAAACGTTTGGACTGCAAGCATTTGAGTTTTTATCGCCCTTAATATCTCGCAATGTTGTGTCAAAGAAAGCTCGCTAACATTAGCTCGGTGCCTAGCTGTCTGCTAAAAGTTCAGCTTGCTTGTCAACTAGCTAACGTTACCGCGAACATTGCTGTTTTCCTTGATACTCAGTCGTTCCGACGAACCACTGTAAACTATTAAATGGTTTGTTTTCTTCCCGTTACATTTCAGTCCATTTAGCCACCCACACAGTTACTGCAGTCACCGGGCAATTATGAGATGTTAGCAAGCTAGCTACCACCTGGTGAGACAGTAGTTTTCTATGCACTCATCGCGAGCCTTTGTCCTGTCAAGGAGTTAGCGTCGTACGACACGAGGTATTTGTTGGAAAAGTTGTAGTTCCTTTACAGCTGTGACTACAAGACGATAGTAAACCATTACAGAAGGCATGACGTTGGGCTGCCACTTGTATGACTTGCCATAACACGCGTGATAAGAAACATGTTTACTTTGCGAACACTACTATAGGTGGACTGAATCCACGAGTTTAAAGGCCCATATGTTAAGTTCAGTCGGTCAGTGAGACCATGAACAACTTTCACTCAAAGTTGGAAGCAACCACAAGTAAAATAATAAAATAAAATAAAAATACAAAAAATGTAAATAAAATGAGAAGTTTTTGTAGTTGCCACAGTCATTAATATAACTGGACCAAATATACTCTTGGCTCATACACAGTAGATCATAATACCTAAAGGAACACTGATTGTATAATCTATTTTAAGAGCAGAAAACATCCTGTACCTTTCTCAATTTAAAAACACTGTCTCTGCAATCTTTGAAGTATTCATTTGTATTATGTTGCTTAATAATCACAGTTGTCAGTATTTTAAATAGGCAACTTTGCATCATCTCAAACGCTGCCGTTTGTCTAATCTTGTGTTTTGTTAAAATGTATGACACAGTACAGGTGTTATTAGCAAACTATGTTTATTATTTTGCACACCTATATAAATGTGATTGAATCAAGGTTGTCAAAATGCTAACAGGAATGACCAGTTAGAATTATATGACATCAAATCACTTCTGTTTTTATAGGAGTCTGGACAAGTCTTTTAATATTTTGTGTGGCGTCCACACTGTTTCTAAGGGCTATATGGTGACATTTTTCTCTCTTTGTGCCGTTTTGTTCAGAGGTAGGGAAGCTGTTACAAGTACAAAATGGGACACCTCCAAGCACCAACTACAACGGGGTAGATGCTGTCCATGCCTGTAACATCCTTCAGCAGCTCAAAGCCTTGTATGATGAAGCACAGCTCACAGACATCGTCGTAGAAGTGGACCATGGCAATACTTTCTCATGTCACCGAAATGTCCTTGCAGCAATCAGCCCGTATTTTAGGTGGGGAATGTTGAATGTTTATAAATGTTTGTGTTTTCAATATTTAGTAGCTGAAAAACATTACTTGGTTCTACAGTCGGCTTTGCTAAAGGTTAACTGATGAATGTTAAAATATTCAGATGAAACTTCTTTGTCAAGTTTTGGCATAAATGCCCTATTTGTGTGAAAATTGATGAATATAGTTATATCATTTGTGTTTTCTCCACCATCACCACTAGGTCCATGTTCACCAGTGGCCTTACAGAGAGCAGCCAGCGTGAGGTCCGAATTGTTGGGGTGGAATCTGAATCCATGCACCTCGTCCTAGACTATGCCTACACATCCAGGGTCACGCTCTCAGAGTCTAATGTCCAGGCCCTGTTCACTGCAGCCAGCATTTTCCAGATTCCTGCCTTGCAGGACCAGTGTGCCCAGTTCATGATCAGCAGACTTGACCCCCAGAACTGTATTGGGGTCTACATGTTTGCTGATGCCTATGGACATCAGGAGCTTAAAGAAAGCTCACAGGACTACATCCGCAAGAAGGTCAGTTTTAACATGAGCACAGGATTGTTAAGTTATTTGTAGGGATGGATATCGTTAAGAATTTATCAATAACACTACTCTTATTGGTACTCGTATCGTTTCGGTTGTTTTTCATTACTAAATATTTGCTTTTTAAAAAGTACATTATTTACATTAATTCAGAACAGAATTAGAATTTATTCATATTTTAAATATAAGTAAAGTTTCTAGAGCAGCAACGGAAATGTTTACAACAGTAATGTCACTATATAGCAGAGAAGAGGGTGCAGTGTAATAATAAATGACACTAAAATGTTCAAAAGTACAGATTAAAGAACTGGTGATGTCACAGTTCATCAATACTACGATCTTTAATGATTTAGCCCTGGGGCCCATTTAATGCCGGATGTCGTACCCATCCCTAGTTATTTGCATTGTGATGTAATGATGCTTGATGCTACTATATCTTCCATCTTTTACATAATTTTTTTTAAAGACATTGACAGTGCTTTCTTTGTGATCAGTCTGTTTGGCTGCTAAAAACTGAATTTTCTTTATGTTTTTGTGGTAGTTCTTGTGTGTGTCATGGGAGCAAGAGTTCCTCCAGATGACCAAGGAGCAGTTGGTCAGCATTTTGAACAATGATGACCTCAATGTGGAGAAAGAAGAGCATGTCTATGAGAGCATTGTCCGCTGGCTTGAGCATGATCTGTCTGGCCGTCAGGTCCACCTAGCGGAAGTTTTTTCCCAATGCATTCGTCTGCCCTTGCTGGATGAGGCCTTCCTAAGTCAGGTACCTGCCCCCTTCGCTTGTGCCCTATCTCTGTCTACCGACCCTGCTGAGGCCAAAGCCCGCCTCACTGGCACCAATGGTTGCCCACAGCGCCTGGGCATGACTGCTTCTGAGATGGTCATCTGCTTTGATGCCGCTCACAAACACTCAGGGAAGAAGCAGACGGTGCCTTGCCTGGACACAGCCACAGGAAGGGTGTTCAAGCTCTGCAAACCACCCAATGATCTCCGGGAGGTCGGTATCCTGGTGTCTTCAGAGAATGACATCTACATTGCTGGAGGTTACAGGCCGAGCAACAGTGAAGTGTCCATAGACCATCGGGCAGAGAGCGACTTCTGGCAGTATGAACACGCGGGCAACCGATGGCTTCCACGCGCACCTCTGCTGAGGGCGAGGATAGGCTGCAGGCTTTTGCTCTGCTGTGGGAAGCTTTATGCACTGGGAGGCCGAGTATACGAAGGTGATGGGCGAAATGCATTAAAGTCAGTAGAGTGCTATGATGCCAGGGACAACTGTTGGACAGCAGTGAGTGCTATGCCAGCGGCCATGGAGTTTCACAGTGCTGTGGAGTACAGGGACCGCATCTATGTCCTCCAAGGTGAGTTATTGCTACATATGTGAAACTATGCGATCTATACAGGCCACTGAAGATGATGTGATAATGTCATATTTTTCATTCATTCAAAAAATATTATGCAAATATGTACAGTATTTGACATTTATATGACAAAGATATATGAGAAGGTATGTTAAAGAGACACTTCAAAATCAAAAAGTATATTTTTCTCTCTTACCTGTAGTGCTATTAATCGCTCTAGATTGTTCTGGTGTGAGTTGCCGGGTGTTGCCGATATTGGCCATAGAAATGTCTGCCTTCTCTCTAATATAATGGAACCAGTCGGTACTCAGCTTGTGGAGCTCAAAGCGCCAAAATAATACATTTGAATAACTCAAAGGCAATGTCTCTTTCCAGAAATCTTGACCCGGTTACTCAAAGATAATCCATGGAGCTTGTTGTGAAGCTGCTTAGAACAGTGAACAATTTAGTCTGTGGATTATCTTGAGTTTATTTCTGGAAAGAGACATTGCTGATGAGTTTTTCAAATGTATTTATGCATAAGTGTGCGATTTAGTTCCTTTAGATTCGAGAGAGAGCGCCAAAACTATTTTGATTTGATAAATAGCACTACAGGTTAAAGGAAAAATAAGTATTTTTGATTTGGGGTGACTTTCTAAAGCTGTTGACCACTGCTCTAAATAACATTTATTTTTGTTTTCTGCAGGTGAGTATTTCTTCTGCTTCGATCCTCGTAAGGACTATTGGAGTCATCTTGCCCCGATGAGTGTCCCTCGGAGTCAGGGTCTGGCTGCCTTGTATAAGAACTGCATCTACTACATTGCCGGCATCTGCAGGAACCACCAGCGCACCTTCACCGTGGAGGTCTACGACATTGAGAAGAACACATGGAGCCGTAAGAGAGATCTGCCCTTTGACCAAGCCACAAGCCCGTATATAAAGGCCATGCTGCTGCAAGGCAAGCTGCACCTGTTTGTACGAGCCACACAGGTCATGGTGGAGGAGTACGTGTTTCGCACCAGCCGCAAGAACTCCCTTTACCAGTACGACGACGAGGCAGACGTATGGACCAAAGTCTATGAGACACCTGACCGCCTCTGGGATCTGGGTCGCCATTTTGAATGTGTGGTGGCCAAACTGTACCCACAATGTCTTCAGAAAGTGCTTTGAGGTCGCTGGTTTTTGTGATCCCAATCTCTGAGGCAGAGGGAGTAGTGTGGTCCTGCCTGCCTTGTGCCTGGTGTTACCTTGGGTTTGCACCACAAGGACCATTTTTGGTTAAGTCTTAAGTCTTTCAAACTTTGGTTTAACATGATCAAATTGGGGGTGCTTTTAAAGATCGCAGTATTTTTTATTTTTTTTTTTGTTCTCCAGACGGCACCAACTACCCACATGGATGCTTGTTTAACAAACAGTACAATGAATCATAAGTGCAATTATCTGATTTTTTTGCTTGATGTTGAGCCATGTTCTTCTATTTTTTGTTTTAGATACATATAGGTTAGGATTTTTACAAATGATAAGCATGCAAATGAGGGTGTTGGCAAGATAAGAGTGCCCTCTGGAGATATGGATGCTACGTGTCAGCATAAAGTGAAAATCTCTCAATATATAAATACATATATATATATATACATATATATATATATATATATATATATATATATATATATATATATATAAAAATAACTATATAAACTATATATTCATACGGGTAAGATGATCACCATAGCTCATTAGTAGGTTGCTGGCTCTGAGGTTCGTGTTTTTTTTTTTTGTTTTGTTTTTTTGTTCTGTTCTCAAGTCTCTTCAGCTTATTTTATAGACGAGTTTTAATTTGAAGTGTGCTGGTGATTTACATTACCTTTAGTGTTTGAAGCTTAAAGCTTGTATGATATTTTTAAAGCCCCCCGCCCTTTCCTTCACATGCGTCAGTGTGTCAAACAATACACTATGTGAGCTATTTTAAGTTTTGTTTGAGATTTCAGTTGCATAGGGGCTCATACCTCCCACTCTTTGAGTTGGCATCCATTTTGTGTCACATGCAAAGACAACTTAAGTGAAATGTCAGAATACTCACTCTCCACATTGGAGAAATAAGGACGGAGTCAAATTTGTGGCAACACTAAGTGGAAAGTTCAGACCAACTAGCAGGCTTACCTCAGAAACTTCAGATATGTTTGATTAGGAGAAAAGGGACATTTCATGCCATAGTGTTGATGAAGCAACTGTGAAAAGCTCAGTTAAGCATTGAGCTCTGTTGAGGTTGTTTTTCAACGTTGGATTTATAATCATTTGAAAAAGGTTGAAAGAGCCTTCCTCTTAAATGCCAAGCAAACGCATTTGAGGTCTTGCTATAGTTGATCTGGTTATTGAAAAATAATTTTGTGGTAGCAATAAGTCATGGAACTGTGATTAGGCTATATTACATTATATTACCTTTAGTAAAAGTGCATTAATTGTTTTGTGTGCTTGTCTCTGCTAGTGAAAATCACAGTAGTTCCAATGATTGTGTGGCTGTTGCAGGCTTGAAGTGATGCGTAATTTAGTGCAGATCATTTGGGATGCCAATGTGCCTGTGGCTTGAAAAAAAAAAAAAAAAGAAAAAAAAAGAAAGGGGGGCATCAGTATCAAAAACTGTTCCTCGTGATGAAGAATATCTGAAAAGTCTTACTCAGCGTTGCACTGAATCACCCTCCACTTCAGCAGTCCTTAACTGCAAACTTTCCGGAGCACCCTCGTGAACAAGCGGACTATATGAACAAGCGAGCGAGGGTTGCTCTCGGGGTCGTGTGCTAATTCATCTAACGGCCATGAATCCGTCTTCACACGCCATCACACAGAGGACACAAATTGTTGGTGCTGCTTTTTTTTTTTTTTTTTTTTTTTTTTTTGACAATCTTGTATAGAAGAATTAGTACCACCACTGAGTGGCGTTCCCTGTGAAAGTGTGACATTTTCAGTGCTGTCAATTTCCTCATGCAGGTTCCTGTGTCATCTTTGCACTACACATTTCTCTTGTATTTTATCTTAACGAAGAGTACCCCTCTATCACGAAAAAGGTTTCAGTAACCACATAGCAATCATCTAAGAGATTTACATGGAAATGAATACCACAAGAGTCACATTCAGTAAGGACTTGAGGATATGATGTAACTTCTCCGAGAGAAGATCCACTGTTTTGACTGACTCGTTTTTAATTGACTCGGCTTGAACAATGCTCTCAAAACAGCCCTCGTCAAGTGTGAGAGAAGGTTTGAGCTTCATCCACATGTCTACAGACGGCTATTTGAGAACCAGGAACGGAGAACTCTCAGGATTTCTACTGATACACAGTACTGTATTTAAATGTTTTTGTTATGTGTAATATACTGTACTATAGGTTTGCTGTACTTGCACAGTTTTTTAAACTTCTCTTCAGTTTCTTTTATAACTTGAAAAAAAATAGATGTGATTTTCTTTTTGTTGTCTCCAGTGGCTGTTTTTTTTCTTTTCTTTCTTAATGTAATTACCTATTTAGTTATGGTAGAGTAATCCTGCTCTGTTGAGAAAAGAAATGATTACCCGCACGAGTGATGCATTTTGATTTCCCCCCCTCCCTCAGTAGCACAGTAGTGTTTCTTTGTAACATCTCACCAAAACTAAGCATACAGATCACGTAACTACATTGTTACGTCACGTTTCAAACACCAGTCACGTAATACAACAAGCTAAAAACTGCTTTATGTTCAAGAGTTTGCATTCATATTCATTCTGGTCATTCACGTGCATCACTTAAGGGTGCTATTCCATTGTGCACATGCTTTCCTTTCGCTGGTTTGTATGTTTTGGGTTTCGGGTTATAGTGATGGTTGAGCTCAACTGTGAAATTCACATTGCACATAATTTGAAAATAAAACTATTAAAAATGAAATGTGGTTCGCTTTTTGTATGCTAATTCTTTTGGCACACCCAAGTCAGTAGTCACAGTCACAAGTATACATGTATTGTGTGAAAACAGCCAACCCACTGTGAAGTGACTTACAGCTATGTGGGATGGGGTAAGTTATATAATCATGATCAATAAGTCACTGCACTAAAATTAAATAAATAAAAAGTTAATTTGTAGTTCTAAACATATTTAGGGTGTTTTTTACTCACTTTGTGTCTCCTGGCGTTATACCTCTCTCCTACAGCGACCATTACAATTACATGCACAAGGCCAATTATGCAAATTAGGTGATGACGTCATTTAGCGACTTTTAGGACAGCCAATAGCTACTTTCTTTACTGATGAGTTGGCAACACTGGGGTGACGAGGTCAGACACTGCCGTGTGGCCTTTAGGCTGGAGGACATGGATCCCGATCACATAACGATCCCGAAACTAGACAGAACTGCGAGGAAGCCGTGAGTGACACGTGACAGGACTTCAGATAAAGCAGGAGGTCCCATCCATGGATGAGTAAAGACAACGGCTGAAACGGGCTGCGAAGACGCCCAATGAAAGGTAAAGTGTACTCCGACTTTTAGCAATGTGCTCATCATTGTGACTGACTTTAATGCTTTGGAAGTTACACTTTTAACGCGGCAGTGGCGTCTTATCAATGATTCCAGTGCTTTTCTCTCGTGCGACTCCGCGTGGAAGACAACACGAGCCTTTCTGTCTTTTGAAAACTTTTAGTTACTACCACCTCTAGTGTTACAGATGTAGACTTGTACAGTTTTAGGACGAGGACAGTAACAACGTGGTAACGCGAGCGTCTGCCGCTGGAATACTTTGTTAGCGTAACAGCAGTCTGACATAACTTAGGATGCTCTCTGCGGGCTCACTGCTCAACACATGCAACCGAGACGCCAGCTCGTTATACTGCATTTATACTGCATTTATACTGCATTTATACGATGTATGTTACACTTTTCTCAACGTGGTGAGCCTCGTTACTTGTCACGCTGTCACGTGCTCGCTCTGAATGCGCGGTGAAGCCGGGCTCAATAGTATTAAACATCCTTTAAAGGCGCAGTGAAGAAATGATGACCATGTGAATAACAGGTTTATTCAAATGTATGTAATCAAAACTTCCACAGCGTTACTTTCTTATTTACTTGTCATAGGCCTATACTGTTAGTCCATTTAAATACCTTCCAATTAATTTGAAAGTTATATATGTTCAGTCCTTTTTTATTTTGAAATGTGGCAACTCACTTGAGTGCACAGACAGTGCAGTTTAAGTAACACTAAAACTTCTGCATTCAAATGTGATTTTTACATTTTTTTTTTTCTAGATGTACATAATCATCTCAGTTTTCAAGTTGCAACATATATTTTGTTGTATGATCATGTTTTGATTGTCATGTATATTTTCCTCTCTTTGAACAGGAACATGTCCCCTGCTCCAGCTAGTAAGTTGGGCTACAAACCCCTGGATGGTGGTTGGGGCTGGATGGTGGTGGTTGGGGCCCACATTTCCATTGGATTTGCATACTCCACACCAAAAGTCCTTTCCATTTTCTTCAAAGAGATCCAAGAGAATTTAGGGGCGAGCTCCAGTGAAATAGCATGGATTTCCTCTATCATGCTAGCTGCCATGTATGCAGGCGGTGAGTAGATTCAATCAGACTTTGTTAGAACTCGACCCAACCACACACAGTGAGGTACCACACGGACTACCTTGTTGTTAAATGCAATCCGTGGATGTATGCTGTATCAATAAACCACCTGGGTACCATCAATACAATAACTTCAAATCCAGAGTTGCTGCAGAGCTTTTTTGAATTCAGTGTGAGGTCATGTACCTTCAAGCCATCACAGGTTCTGCAGCCAAACTCTAAATCAATACTCTTTACGTGACTAGAGAACGCCTTAAATATTGGCCCGCGGGTTAACCAGGCTGAGCTATTTTTTTTCTTAGGGCTCTTGCACACCAAGTTCAACTCCAAGAACTAGCACAGATAATGGTCTGCTGATCAAACATTCCTTAAATTGCCTCAGATATCTTGAAAGTTGCACTTGAACATACCACGAAGACTAAAGTTAATGGCCAGCAGACTGCTTTAAAAAAAATGAATTAGAGAAGTACATTTCAGTTTAATAGCAAATAAAAAAAGACCTTTTTTTTTAGTTAAAGTTTTTTTTTATTGGTCTTTTCTGCAAAGAAAACGCCAGCTGTTTATAGTCATTTGGACTGCATAGATAATTTATAAATTGACTTCACATGAGTTACTGCACCCACTGAAATAGTGTTAGGCTGCCTAATAAGAAGAATGATGTTAGCATGTGTTGCTCACCTGACTTAAATTTATCTATCCACACGGACCCAGTTTATTTTAAGTAGTTTATGGGTAGTTTTGCTTTTCCTTTTCAACATTAAGGTTCAACAAGAAAGTGTTTTGCTGAGATGAGAACATGGTTTGATGGCGGAAGAAGTTTCCCCTTTCTTACAGTAACATCACTATTGCATCACCAGATAAATCTTGTGACCCCTTACGGCTGTCTTCAGACGGACAGCTTAGTGCAGCCCCCCTTTTTCATTTGAATGGCACTCCTGCGTGGTTGCATCATGGGGGTGCCAAGACTGAGGGGCTAATCCAAAACAATTGGACCTGGTTCAGCTTTTGCTGGAACTCACTTCAATGGCATGTACCTTAGTGCTGCGTTGGCCAATCACATTCTCAACTCATTGGATGATACAACAATTTGACGAAGTAAAAGTGTTGTGGAAGCTTTCCGTGAATGAGTAGCTGCTTTCAAGGTTACAGGACAAACGGGGTGTGTGACTCACCTGCACTCAACTCAGAGAGGCCTAACTGGTGAAATATTCCCTCCACTGTGGCTCAGGCACAGGGCTTTATCATATTGTCCTTGGCAAGGCTTCAGCAAAGTCACCCAGTGGAGGAGAGAGACAGGGGGAATATATCAGAGGAAGGTTCAGCACACTTGGGTCTGACACCAGGGCCCCATGGGAGACACATGACAGCCTTTTCATAGAACCTCTGACTCAAGCAGTCCGAATGATAAAGTTATAATGGAAGTAGAAATGGTGGTAGTGCGGGAGATGCCCTATTGTGACACAGCTACAGTGAGAGAGATGATCTATGTTTGACCCCCGCAGGCACCTGGTTAACTGTATAAACTGGGGGATGGATATTGTTATTGCATGTACTGTTAAAGTGTTATAGCAGGTACAGTTGTTGAGGACAGTTCAGCTTGAAGCAAGAAAGATGAAACGATTTAAAAAAACAAAAAAAAAACAACTCTTCACTGGGATTTAATTTGAACATGCAACTATGTTTTTTTTTTATGCAGATAAGCTTTAATATGTGTTTTCTTTTGTATACAGTTAATGTCAGAGCTCAGTTGTATCAGTACATAGACATTAGACATTATCTCAGTCAGTGAGTCACTCTGAGATCTCTCAGCTTGTCAGACAGAAGTAAGCTGCAGAAAAATGTGGCACTTTTTCCTCCTCTGAAACATCTATACTGTAAAGTTGAAACGATTAATTGATTTGAATAATTTAGTTAAAAAATACATCTACATGTTCTGGTTCCAGTGTCTAGATTGGAGGATTAACTGTGTTTCTTTATACCATGTTATAGTAAATGGAATATCTTTGGGTTTTGTACTGTTAGTCACTCAAGGCGACATCAGGTTTTGGAAATTGTGACTGTGAAATTCTTTTGGATGTTTTCACTTCTTTTTTTTTTTTACCTTTAGCTAGACCAAACGCTTAATTGAGAAAATAATGAGCAGATTCATTTATAATGAAAATAATCCTTATTTGCAGCCGTGTATCTTGGAACTACAGTGTATTTGTTTGCGGAAGAACACCAGTTGATTACACTGCAGCCTGATGACATCAGAACGAGCGTATAGGCAGTGTGACATGCTAACAGACTGCAGAGTAGTAATAAGTAGCTTCAAGATATACAGAGGCCCGAGGGAAAAGCAAAGCATGGGTAATAAATGAATAAAAACATTATATTTTTATTTTTTTAGCTTGGCCTATGTACTCCTGATTTGTGTTTGCTGCCTGCTGTCTTGATGCAAAAGTCCTATATAAAGAATGTGGTCATACAGACCCTTCATGGCCCGTCGTAAAACAATCGTAGATCTACAGATCCATCCACTTTGGAAGGAACATACTTTCGTTCTCACATTTTCAGGTTAAGCTACATACTTTCCCTCATAGTATCAAACTGTTCCTCTTGCGGAGAGAAATTAATCATCAGCCATGGTAAACATGCTCTTGACCTAGATCTAGACCTCAGTGCTGCTTTTGACACTGTTGACCATGACATTCTGCTGCAGAGACTGGAACATTTCATTGGCATAGCAGGAACTGCACTGAGCTGGTTTAAATCCTATTTATCTGAGCGATCTCAATTTGTACGTGTTAACGATAAATCCTCCATGCAAACCAAAGTCAGTCATGGAGTCCCGCAAGGTTCTGTACTTGGACCTATTCTATTTACCTTATATATGCTTCCTTTAGGCAATATTATAAGGAACCACTCCATAAACTTTCATTGTTATGCGGATGATACCCAATTATATCTATCAATCAAGCCAGATGAAACCAATCAATTATCTAAACTTCAAGCATGTCTTAAAGACATAAAAAATTGGATGTCCTGCAACTTTTTGATGTTGAACACCGACAAAACAGAAGTTATTGTACTTGGCCCCAAACGCCTCCGAAACGTATTGTCTAATGACATAGTAACTCTGGATGGCATTAACTTGGCCTCCAGCACCACTGTAAGGAATCTCGGCGTTATCTTTGATCAGGATATGTCTTTTAACTCTCACATAAAACAAATTTCAAGATCTGCCTTTTTTCATCTGCGTAACATTGCAAAAATAAGGCACATCCTGTCTCAAAAAGATGCAGAAAAACTAGTCCATGCATTTGTTACTTCAAGGCTGGATTACTGCAACTCCTTATTATCTGGTTGTCCCAAAAAATCCCTTAAAACTCTTCAGTTGATTCAAAATGCTGCGGCACGAGTATTGACAAGAACTAGGAAACAAGATCATATTACTCCTGTATTAGCTGCTTTGCACTGGCTCCCGGTAAAATACAGAATAGAATTCAAAATCCTTCTCCTGACCTACAAAGCGATTAATGGTCAGGCTCCAGTTTATCTTAAAGATCTCATAGTACTTTATAAACCAACTAGAGCATTGCGCTCCCAAAGTGCAGGGTTACTTGTGGTTCCTAGGGTTTCTAAAAGTACAATGGGAGCCAGAGCCTTCAGCTATCAAGCTCCTCTACTGTGGAACCAGCTCCCAGTGTGTGTTCGGGAGGCAGACACCCTCTCCAAATTTAAGAGCAGGTTAAAGACTTTCCTCTTTGATAAAGCTTATAGTTAGGGCTGGCTCAGGTTTGCCCTGGACTAGCCCCTAGTTACGCTGCTATAGGCTTAGACTGTCGGGGGACTCACTCCTCTCCTCTTCCCTATCTTTCTCGTTCTCCTCTCCCTCTCTATTTGATATGCATTCATGTCCCTTAAATGCATGTTACTAACTCACCATCCGGGGCATCATCCCCGGAGTTTCTGTGTCCCTTATCTGGCAGGTTGCCACTATTAAAGATTACTTTTGGACCGCGAATCGTGGCTGCACCTGTTGCCCTGGTCCTGCCTGACACCAGGAAGCCTTGACATCCCTCTGGATCCATCTTTTTTTTATATATACCATCGTATCATGTTTTCTGTCGCATAGATTGTCCATGTTGTATTTTTAACTATGCTGTTTGTTCTGTACACACGTCACCTATTGCACGTCTGTCCGTCCTGGGAGAGGGATCCCTCCTCAGTTGCTCTCCCTGAGGTTTCTTCCATATTTCCCCCACTAATTGTGGGGTATCTTTTAGGGAGTTTTTCCTTGTGCGATGTGAGGGTCTAAGGACAGAGGGTGTCGTACTTTGTACAGGCTGTAAAGCCCACTGAGACAAATGTATAATTTGTGATATTGGGCTATATAAATAAACTTGATTTGATTTGATTTGATTTGAAGACGGTAGGTGTTTGCTAAACATGTAATCCTTTTACAGCTCACTGGGTTGTTTTCAATTATCACCATCCACACAGAGGCACTTCCCACCTCCACCTTGAAAAGCTGCTGCATCTTAAGGTTTCAATAATCATGGCAGATCATATACTAGTTTGATTGATGCTTTCCCTCTTTTTCTATATAGATTGAATCAAATAAATATATATTCAAACGATTGGTCTTCATGGCGAGGAGGAGAAAGAAGTTTTCATTGTGACGTGCTGCAGTAGGACTGGTGGTGCAATGTCACACTTTCAGGCAAGGTTATGAATGCAGGGAAGACTGACGGCATATAAAAAGCTGTTTAATTGCTGATTGATCACAGAGTTTAGCATTTTACATTATATGGGGAGAGTATAATGAGTGGCCAAGTTGCATCGCAGTTGACGCAAAAGTGTGGATGTGTTCCATCATCGGCTGTGTCCTTTTGCCCTTGGTTTAGACCTGGAGTGAGAACTGCTGTGTAAACCCTGGATCACAAGCAGTAAGTAAGTTAACTAACTTTTGTACTGAGATGTAACGTGACGATTCTGAATTGCTCTCTCTGTCTTTTTCTTTGCAGGACCAGTGAGCAGTGTGTTGGTCAATCGCTTTGGAAGCCGGCCAATAGTCATACTGGGTGGACTGATGTGTGGGGTTTCTATGGTAACCGCTTCTTTTGGGAACTCCATGGTTTACCTCTACCTTTGCATTGGAGTCATTGGAGGTACAGTACTTGGATGATTTATTATTTTTCTTTTTTAACAATATCTTAAGTCACTGCTGCCTGAAAAGCTTTAGCCAGGTTGATGGGTTTTACTATTTGCATACTGCCTTCCATAGACAGTTATTTGATCACAGCCCAAAACGAAGACAAGGTACCCATGTGGTTAAAATCAAGTGATTAAGCCAACCGATTCCATGATATGGATCCCAGACGTGTTTACCTCTTTGCTTTCCATTCCCATCCGCCCTAGATAAGCCCCTCTGAGATAGGGAAAGTTTGCATCTTCTCATATCCTTTCAGAATCTCTGGGTTGCCAGATCTGCTTCCCTTGACTGGGCTGTCGTGGTGATTGTCGAGGCCCAGGGCATCTGCCCCGGCTCCTGGGGTGCAGTTAGAGCACCAAGGGGACCAGGACGGTAATTAAGACAGAACCGTCCCTGATCCCAGAGTGCATGGTCTTCCGTGGCCCTCTGTACTCTCCCGTAGGCTCCGATCATGGTCGTCACATGGGGTCTCCCTGCCACCCTGCGAGGCTCATTACCCTGCCAAGGACTGCTGTGAAGGATTAATAGGCCCAGCAAGTGGCTGGGCCATGTGTGGTGCCCGGGGGCATGTGTGTGCCCTGCTCTGCTCCCCTGTGCCCTGGCGCACCTAGCAGACGTGCAGACATATGCTTACACACATGCTTACACAAATGCACACACCTAGGCAAAAAGAGAAAAAAACCCACAGACTCCGTGAGAAGCTTTTTAGTAAGTGCTGATCCTTATACAGACCCATGGCCAGGTTCTACATTTGAATTGATTTGTCTTTCTTTTTTGTCCCTCTGCACCTTTTTGTAGGCGGGAGTGTCATTTTAAAGTAGGCATAAACAATTTGAGTCAGCTATAATGTCATTATACAAGGATGTAGAAAAAGTCAAATGTGCAAGGATAGGTTATCCCTTTGAAAGCCCTTCCCTGAGGTTTACCTGACAGGCAGTTCAGCGTTGGTCAGTTTTATAACTTTTCTTGATCCAGGGTTCAAATCACAGGGGCCGTTCCTCTGGCTTGGGCCGTGTTTGCTGGTGGGAAGCTGGTGAGGGATCATGTCCTGCACTAGCGAGTCCTACTGGTTGCTTAGGGCCCCTGCCTAGTTGAGTTAGCGGTGACAAGGATTGTAAGATGGAAGATGTACAAAAAGTAAAAGTTGAGAGTTGATTAGAGGCTTCTCTGGCTGATAAACTGCCCTACCTGTAAACGCATGCAGCTGAGGTTGAAAAGCTGTGGAGTATTCCTTTTTAACAAGAGTAAATTAAACCAAATCAGTCAGTTAACACACTTTTCATTTACCTAAATCTTATTTTTCAAATTGGTTTTAAGATATTTATAATGTTGCATCCATTTTTATCATAAACTTTTAACTTTCTTTATTCATTTAATTTGTTTTCAACATCCCTCCATGCCTTTTTTTATAATTAATAAATGATCTTTTAAATTAGATGGCACTTTTTGATGCTTGATGATTGAATGACCAAATATGTCGTCAGATGTTGATATTATCATTATCCTCACAAGCCTGATGTCCAACACACACAGTATCTTCTCCAGTGCTTGGAAGTAACATGTTGCGTAAGCCTGAGTATTGACAAATGTTTGGTGAATTGTGATTTTAAACTCTGAGTAAAGCAAAAATAATTCTTCATTCCTGTGTTAAATATGTATGTAAGGATAATGTAAAATTAAGGTTGTTTTTTATTGAAGAAAACTATTGCTGAAATACACTTTCTTTCTATAAATGTAATTTTTTTATAAATCTTCAGTTTGGACCCACTTTGATATAATCACAAAAAAACAAAAACCTTTTTCCTTGTGCTTCATGGAACCAGAGGACGTGATTAAATTGACATTGGAAAGGGAGACTATAGCACCCTAACAATCTACCTGTTGCTCATCATCTTCATGGAAAATAAGGTGCTATTAAATTGAATTTTTGGGTAAAAGCGAGTGAATGTATTACCCAGGCTCTCTAATTTATTTCTACTTAAATGGAGAAATTATTTCTGAAATAATTTCAGCGTTCTGTAATGAGATTTTAGCCAGCAGAAGTGAAATGAGATTGGACCTTAATGAGCACCAAGCACAATCAGTCTTGATTGAATTTAGCGAGTACCCTTTGGAGTTTAGATTCAGGATGGTTTTCTTATTGAGGTATTTTATTTTATTTTTTTATCTACACACAGGTTGTGGACTCTCCTTAAACCTTAATGCATCTCTCACCATCATCAGCAAGTACTTCCTGGTCAAGCGTCCTTTAGCTAACGGACTAGCCATGGCCGGGAGTCCAGTGTTTCTGTGTCTCCTGGCCCCTGTCAACCAATATTTACTACACAAGTTTGGCTGGAGAGGAAGTCTCCTTATCCTCGGGGGTCTGATGCTCAATTGTTGTGTTGCTGGTGCCCTGATGAGGCCTGTCATTCCAGCTGGTAGGCCATCCTCTAGTGCACCACAGAAGAAGGTGGAGGAACAGCCAAATCAATCCAACACCAAACTAAAAGGAAGTATGCAGAATGCTAAGAAGTTCTTGGATTTGACCTTCTTCAAGGATAGAGGCTTCGTCATTTACCTCATTGGGAGCGTGATGTTCATCTTCGGTGCCTATGGGCCCATTGTGTTCCTGTCAGCCTATGCTATTAAGCAAGGCATAGAGGAGTACTCCGCGGCCTATCTGCTCACCATCATGGGACTTGTGGACATGTTTGTTCGGCCTGCCACTGGCCTGCTAGCCAGCAGCAAGTGGATCCGGCCCAGAATCCAGTACTTCTTCAGCTTTGCCATGGTTTTCAACGGCACGTGCCACTTACTGTGCCCACTGCTCACGAGCTACACCTTCCTGGTGACCTATGCAGTGTTTTTTGGCGTGGGTTTCGGGATGGTTTTCGCCCTGATATTTGAATGTCTGATGGACCTGATGGGAAATGAACGCTTCCCCAGAGCTGTTGGACTGGTCACCATCATCGAGTGCATCCCCATGCTACTGGGACCCCCTGCTGCAGGTAACTGTTCACATTGACCTCAAACTATCCATTTACAGACCACAAACTATCCATTTACAGACCACAAACTATCCATTTACAGACCACAAACTATCCATTTACAGACCACAAACTATCCATTTACTGACCACAAACTATCCATTTACTAACATGACAGAATCAGTCTGACTCACTGAAAAAACAAGACCTCTCAGAAAAAACACTTTCACGCTGAACCTGTCTGCAACTGAAGGGCCAATAGGAAGAGAATAACGTATATACAAACGCACATTTAAAAACCTCCATTGTTACAGAAGAAATAAATAGCCAGGTTGGCACAAGCTCCTTTTGTACATAATGCAGCACACTGAGTTACAGCAGAGAAATTCTCTCTTTGTCCCTAATGTGTTTATCTGTCTTAGTCACGGGCTGTGCATTGTGTAGCATCAGAGCGCTGTTGCCTGCTAGGGTGTCATGACTGTAAGACGGAGCAGGATTCTCACTGATATTGGATATAGGATATTGAAAACAACTTTCATTGGAGCCAACAAATAAAGCTATGTTATTATCGGGATTTCAGTTTAAGCCAAATATATTTTTGGAAGGATGGACGAAGGGGCCGGACTTGTAGCCTTGTGCTCCTTTTTAAAATAACCCTATTATTAAAATATTTAGTGTTTTTGACAGATATTAAAAGGCATGTGCACCAGAGGTCACCTTTCCCTGATGAGATCCTCGGCTGTCACAGACTACTCTGGTTTAATCGTTAGTCTTCAATGGATCATATGAATAATTAAGACAGTACTAGTCATAAACTAAGTGCCTCCCTTTTTTTTTTTTATATTCATGTTATGAGTGGGGATTTATGTAATGGGTCAGACTCTTCAATTATTTCTCAGCATCTACCTACATGCTGAGCTCTTTTTGCTTACCAGACAATCAAAAACAAGAAAAAGCCCTTTTTCATCTGATGACTTGTATCTCCAGCATTCTTCTGTCTCTGAAAGGGCTTTAGATTGAAGTGTTGAACAGCTACCGTCATGGTCGAAATAACTGTGTAATCAAAGGGATATTGTTTACCCTCTCTGCTTCCTTGCCATTTTCAATATTAGTGTACTTTTGAAAACCCCACTATAAAACACTCTTCATGGAGCTTAATGACAGTAACCGCCTCTGAAAAAGTCTTCAGTGAAAATTGTTTTATTGACAATTTGTCATTAATAGTGTAATGTAGAAAAACAGTTCTTCTCTCATGCAAATGTATTAATTCTTTCTGCTGAGGTAGCTACTGTGCTGTGAAATAATGTAGAACAAATGTCACTTTGCTGGACACATGTTGTGTAACAAACGGCGCAAAAAGTAGAAGATCCTTTTGCAGGGATCGTTTTAAAAGGCTAAAAGATGATTCTTTCTCACATTTCAAAATTAGATGTAGTCTCTGACCAATGGCACTTGGAATTGATAATGAAGGTGTGGCACAAATATGTTGAGAAAGTTTGTTACTTGTACAACCACTAGTTGATTAGTTAAACTATTTTGATAAAGGCCAGACTTTTTTTTTAGACTATTTTAACAAAAAACAAAATGTAATCTAGAATGGAAATGATTGTTAGTGCGAACCCTAGTCAAGTTATTTATATAGCCAAAACACACACATTTGCTTCAGAGGACTTCAACAACCTCTACCTTTTTTATTTTGTTTTTATTTTTTATTTTATATTACATTTTTTTTAGATCTTCTGGTTGGAAATCACCCTAATCCTAAAAAAAAAATTATAATAAAAAAATTAATTGAGGTTTATTGCACTCACGGTGGTCTATATCCACACTAATCCTTATGTGAAACAAAAGTGAGTTTCAGCCCATTTTGTTAGCCATTACCTTACCCACATGCACAGTGACCCCCTAACATCTTCCTCCATAAACATGCAGTTTCAATAACACACAGGGTACCTTTCTCAACCATAATACTGCTATTAAGTAAGTGATGTGCTTCAAGAACAGTTGGACACAGACTAAAAAAAGCTATCAAAATTGCCAAAGCTCTTATTTAGTGCTCAGCTTGTGCATCAATCAATATGTCAACTTTCAAGAGAGGTGTGTTTAGTCCGCTACATAAATACACTGGGGACATGCAGAACTGGTAGCTGCACATGACTTTATCAGCTGTACGTGTCATTACTTTGCCTCCAACCTGAGTTCTCATGAGGTGAGAATGTATAGGCTCCCCAGTTTTTCTTTTCATAGGCGCTCATTTAATAGGCTAAATAAGTGCCTCCCTGCACGTCTAACATTCTCCTCCAGAGGGCACAATCGTTAATGTCTCCCCAACTAGTCTGCTTGTTACTGCACCCACAAAACCTCCGGGTCAATCCAATTAGGAGGAAGTGAGGTAAGTGGGTGTAATTAGCCTTTTGCTTTGGGTGTTTTAATTACGCTCGACTCAAACTCTCATTGAAGTCCTGTACCTGTGCCATAATTAAGCTGTAAATGCATTAAAAAAAAGAAAGAGGTGACTGTGCCAGATGGACTTAATTACCGCTCAGCCAATCAAGGGGCTGTCTTAATGAGGGTGATGGTCATTGTCGTTCACACGCCAGATGAGTGCTATCAATCAGATGGTACAGGCCGCACTGAGATCCAAACACAAAGTGACCCCTCCTAGTGTAGTACAGTACAGGCACACCCATACTTAAGGAAAATGCCCTTACATTTTTAATAGATTTTGATAAGAACCTGTAACTCGCTATTCCAAGCTGTAAAGTAATAGAGCCCGCCGGTCATAAAAGTTTGGGGGAAACAAAAAATGAAGCGGGTTGTCAGAAAAACTCCGGAGTTGGTGATGATGTGATAAACAATTAATTCAATCATTTTTACAAAATATGTTTTGGTTTTTTTTTCTTATGGAATGATGCTGATGCTGAGAAAAAAGTACAAGATACCTCTTAATTTCAATGAAAGTGTGAGATATCTTTTGGTGACTATAAGGGCCATAGAGGTAACATTCCTTGTCAAAATGATTCAGATATTGATGCTCTTCCATTGCTTCAATAAGGCTCTAAAATGCTGTAAATGAAGGATTGTAATATTGTGAGACGGACAAATAGACAGCCCGTCATACATACTGAGACAGAGAGATAGCGGCACTCGCCCATCGATCCATGTCTGGAGGCGGGGCGGGGGGGTCGGGCTGTGGTTAAGACTCTGAAAACCTGGAGGCTTAAATCTGATCTAAACTACATTTGTCACTTTTCTGCAGACTTGGGCTCGATATTTATGGCTCTGAGAATGGGCCTCTCTTCTGATTCGTTTTGGTAGCAGCCGTCCAAATTGCCTTCCCAGAGATGCAGGGAGAGCCAGTAAGGGTGTAATGGCCCTCTGTCATTTCCGACATGGCTCTTCTCAAATTGGCCTGCGCTCACTCTCACTCCCTCGCGCACGCACACACACACATACACATACACACACACACACACACACACACACACACACACAGAAGCCAAATCTGAGTTTCGGTGTCCTCACCTTCAAACTTGTAAAGTGGTCGAAATGAAGATGCTATTCAGTGACACATTTGTGTTTTGCTTGTCATAGTGTACAACATTTCCAAGTGTGTTTTTTGTTTACACATAGTGTGGCATAAAATGGGTACAAATGACACTCACTTGGTTTGAGATATCATGATTTCTTTGCGCCCTTCTTCACACAGGCTTACTGGTGGACATCTTTGGTGACTACAAGTACCTTTTCCTCATGTGTGGCTCAGTGATCGTGACCGGCGGGCTCTTTCTCTTCGTCATGAACATCTACAACTACCACATGCTGGAGAAGGAGAAGCAAGCAAAGGACAGAGAGCAGAACCAAAAAAACATAGAAAGCCAGGACCAGGTGAGCGCCTCAGAGGTAGAGATGAAACGGACCCCTGAGGCAGCGACGGAGCGAACTGAGCCTGAGGCTAAAGAGACGGAGGGAGCCCGGAGAGATCCACTGCTGGAGAATGCAGAAACGCCAAATTAAATGGGGGGGAAATGAACTGTAACTCTCCAGTCAAGTGCCATTAAATCATTGCAGAAGAATAGGGCGCAACAAGATGTTGCAATTAAAAGAGCGGCAGTCTAACCTGGAACGGTGGAAAAGAGTGTAGGAAATATGACATTTCTGTTTGTTTCATTTATAAATTTGAGGAAGGTTACTTTCTCCTTTATGTTTTCATCTCATTGATAAACCAACTTTTCCCTGTTTTTAATTTAATTTCCTGCGTTTCCACTCAAGGTTTTTAAACGCATTTAAATCTTTTAACAAGCAAAAAGACTAAGAGCCTATTGTCAACATTTGATAATTGGCACAAAGTGCTGCTGATTGGTACGCTATTAGTCTTGCAAGTATTTTTAAACATTTTGCCCTGATGGAGGTGTTCGTACTCACCACAGTTGTTACAATCCATCCTGAGGGGAACATCAATGTTCATATCGAGTTTCATGGCGATCCATCCAATAGTTGTTGAGATATTTCACTAAAAATAAATGTCAACTGCATGGTGGCGCTATTGAGGAAAAGTCAGAATCTCAAGATTCAGTAGTCTTCAACCATGTTTGTACAAAAGGCACAAGTCTCAGGGGATGCTGGAACACACACAGCCTCAATGTCTGAGAGTCAATGTTTACAGAAACGTAACTTCTTCATCTCACAGGATCATGAAAGAACACTTCTTGTTTTGTGATTATTAGCTGTTCAGTGCAGTCAAATGAAGTTTTGAATTGTTCTTGTGGTAATGCATATGATCTCAGGAGGCTGTCATGAGATATTTTTCACTTACATAATAAAACTGACAATTGGTTATGTTCATGAAATACTGTAGCTGCCAGCAAAGACATGGACGTGTTTAAAGTGTAAGTAGATGCTTTACTAAAGTCTGTAACGCACAACTTGTAACAAAACCCGGAAATGTGATATTGACTTAAGATCATTCTCTAAAGCAAATAAGTCTTTTTAAGTAGTCGTTGGCAGTTATTCAATTTGAACGATGACGCTGAAATGCATTGTAAGCTATGACGCGTGTTCCACAGTAATGTAGTCATTTTGCGTTGACATTTAACAGTGACATTTTGTTATTTTGACGAGGATGGATTTGATTCTGTGTGTATGTGCGCAATGAGCGTGTTTGTAGGAGTGAGTGACAAAAAGAGTGTATTACAAGTAATCCTGAATCTATGAGGTTATATTTGAAGGTGATGGTAGCTGTTTGGTTTCTGTGTCCCTGAGAATTGAATGAACACTTATACTATATATATATATATATATATATATATATATATATATATATAGTATACCAGCTTATTACAGCTGCACTTCTGACATCTTAGATGCACATGTGGTATACAATGTAAACAAATGTGGATAGCACTATATTGTTAACATTAATAAAATTCCTATCTACTTCATTCTGTTTTTTATATATTTATATATTCGGATCGATTTTTGTCTCAGAAATGTGGCTTGCACCTGTGAAGTCAGACCCGTTTGTTGTGGGTGAAGATTTTGTTCTGCTAATGGGGAGAACAAATAGTCCAGTCTCATTTCCTCATCACTTATTGTAGAGGTTTTGCGGTCCACATTCAAGCAGCGAGGTAAATATCACATTTAGACGCGAGAGAAATGCCGTCAAAGTCGAGATCTACCACACAGCTTCTCGATGTTTGTGGCCGTGTCCAATATTTCACGACAATTAGAAGACTGGGGAACAAGTTTGGAAATGTCAGCAGCTTAAGGGTGTGAGCACCTAATGAAGCAAGGCCCGGATGTTCCAGGCTAGTGCTCCGAGCTGCATGCAGCCCCGCACACATCAGCAAATCAGTGGGCCAATAAATTAGAAATGCACGCGCAAACACACATATACACACACGTTGGTGCTATCCCCTGTCCCCTCGCTGAGTGTATGGCAAGGTCTTTGGACATGACAAGGTGGAAAGGTACCCCTGAGACGAGGCGATGGACGCGGTGACCGGAAATCTGTTTATCATTATTATATTTTCCTCTCCTCTCCTGTTCCCCTCTGGTCTGCTGACCCTCCTCTGCATCCAGCCCTCCCTGCAATATGTGTTCTCTGTGAAATCCATGACCGCTGTCCTCCATGCTCAATGGTAGAAAGAAAAAAAGACTTCTGCGTCTCCAGAGAGTCTTGTAGGTGGTCGGGTGACAAGGCAATTCTTGTGGAGCCAAAAATAAATAAATTGCGAATAATGAAGAACATGCCTTTCAGGTGTTTTAATATTCTGCTTTATCGTGTAGTGATTTCAAAGTTGCTGCAGTTACGCTGTCAATACAGTCGCATCTCCGCTGAGATTAACATGAGCCTCCTCGAGAGGTAAATTCTCCTTCACTTTGGCGTTGGGAGCCCTTGCATATTGAGTTTCGGTGCCTTTGCTAAAGACACCTCAGTAGGATAGATGCCGATGTTGCTGCAAAATGTAATTTAGTTGCAAAATAGCTTGAAACGCACTAAGTGGCATCCGTGTCTGCAAATAAAAAATAAAAAAACAAGTGTGTTCATCAACTGGAAGAGGAGCTGTGATCGAGTTTCTTCCTCCTCTTAATTAAGACTACCATTAGGATGTATCACCATGTGCTAACTCTAATTGACAGCCCTCAGCTAACTGTCAGGCCTTGTTTACCTAGTAGTCAACTTTGGAAGTGTGTGATTGTAATTGAGAATCGCTCCTAATGAAAACATCCCGTCCGCGCACCAAACTGCTTTTGTTCATCAGCAGCATCTACGTACATGCATGGAGTGAGTGCGGACAATTGACTGGAGTCTGGATGTTGATTATCAGCCCCTTCTCCTGACCTTTTGGATCTGTGAGAATCAGATCTCAGTTGTTTACAATAGTTGGCTGACCTGAGGAATCCAGAGTGGTTTTACACGAGCGAAGAGTCGGAGACAAGCGGGAAGGGAAGAATGTGCTCCCAGAGGGCTCAAAGAGCACTGGCATCTATCAACAGAAGAAATTGAATGGGATGTTCCAGAGCAGCAGAGATTAGATAAGCCCAAGGTGTTGAGCAAGCACAGGCTACCAATGTAATGCTTCCCTCGCCGGAGTAAGATCAAACTTGAAGCGAGGACTAGTGCGCGCACACACACACTCGCGCTCACACACTCTCACACAGTGGCCTTTAGGTTTGAAGTACCGATGTGATGCTTTGTTATTTGCTCAGGGAATACACTGAGGGATAATGCTAGAGATGTGCTATTTCCACATTTGCTACGTCTTCATTAGAACGCGTACGTGTCCGGTATCATGTGATTCCCATCGGGAGTGTTTGTATTAACATTCAAGCAAAAGTTCATTAAAGAGAGCTTATGTAGTTTCATCAAGCGCCATCTATCCTACGTTCCTATGAAGAAGGGGATATTTGTTTTTCCACAAATATGTTTAATTTACAAGACGGGCTCGAAAACTTTGCCTTGATTATATAAAAAAAACCTGTTGGACCATATTAATGTCCTAACATTAGAGGATGTAGTTGATTGGGTTGCTTCAGCCTACCTGCACTGTTACATCTGTACTGTGTACGGTCACATCATGGCCTTGTTTTTCTGATTTCTTTTTAAATAATAATTTTAAAAAAATCTGTTAATGAAGAGGCAAAGGCAAGGACGGCAAATAAAACGTTTTAAAGTGAGCTTGACTGTTGCTCTGCCCTCACAATGCCAGTAATATCATGGATACTCTACTTAAGTGAGCTTTAGAGGTGCTGGTAGGTGAACATCTTTACCTTTTTATACACAGCGAGGCTAGCGATCACATTTCCCAGACAGATATGACAGTGGTATTAATCTTCTCATCTAACACTTGCCAAGAATGTTGAGCTATTGCTGTGAAGGGATACTCCACCAGAAATCCATCCATCGAGTATGAAATGCAATACTTAAGTTTAATGGTGGCACTGAAAAATGTATAGTTCATGGCCCACAAAAAAACAAATATATCAAAAGCCCCATATCAACGTTTTGTGTGTGACCCAGATATGTGGTGAGCGTGACATTTTACATTTGAGAAAAATCTACTTTTCCGTGCACTCGTGGTGACCAAACAATTTAATGGGGACACATTGTAAACAACTTTGGCATTTTCTGTACTGCTATTCCTTGTTACATGTCGGCGGAAAGACACACAAATACATCTGCAACAAAATATTATGAGTTGATGTCGGTGTTAGTTCCAGTAGATCTACTTCTCAAACCTCTCCTGCACCATAATCCATTTCTCTGCCGTAGATTCTTAAGTTCAGTTGTTGCCTTACTCACAGGAGTGTTCCTTTAGCAACCTCAGCCGTAAAGGCTTTGTTTTGGGGAACAGCGTAGGACCCCCTCCTCCACCCGCTACCTAGCTTCCTCCCACCACCGACTCTGTGTCACAGTAAGAAAAAACAGTCTCTAGTTTGAGTGTGGGATCATGTGAGGGAAGGAAGAGAGACTATGCTCCCGATGGCATAGCCAAGGGTGTGCGAGTGTGTGTGTGTGTTTATCTCTCCTGATGAGCAGGTGGCACTTCTGTGTGAATGTGTGTGTGAATGTGTGTGTGTGTGTGTGTGTGTGTGTGTGCGTGCGTGTGCGTGCGTGTGCGTGCGTGTTAAACGGGTGAAGGATGACTTGTGTTGTAAAAGCGCTCTGAGTGGTCACAAAGACTAGAAAAGCGCCGTATAAAATGCAGTCCGTGTACCATTTAAAACTGAAAGAGAACCACAAAATGTGGAGAAATTGGTGCAAAATGAAGAATGAAAGGGCGGCTTAGAGAAAGTAAGAGAGGGGGCATTTACTACTTGGGGAGGTATAGCGAACCCCTTTCCATCCATCATCCCTGTCTCTGTCTCGTCCACTGAGCAGGGGAGGTAATGAAAGTAATTTAACGTACATCTATAATTAATATGCTCTCTTCGGGCGGTGTGGTTGGGCCAAACGGGTGATGGAGTGTGTTTATTATGTGTGTGTTAGGGAGCCTGCATGACGGGGCACTGGGCCACTGACATGGTAATTCACTAGCCATCCCTCCAGCAGCGCAGAGGTCAGATCGGTGCAGCTATATGGGGCACCGCCGGCTTCAGTGCTCCCAAAGGTACAGATGGAAAGTGGGTTTTTGTTCTTTCTCGTCTCCTCTCTTTTTCTTTCCTCCTCTCTGAGTCTCCTGAAGAAAGGGGAGGAAGGAGGCGCGGCACGTAGCAGCGCCCCGGGCCAATGTTCTCCCTCTATGTGTCCTGCTCTTTCTCTCTTTCTTTCTCCCCCTGACTTTCTTCTTCCTGCTTCCAGTCCACGACTCCCTCCTCTCTCTTATTCCTCTCTCTGCTCTCTGGTCTGTTAATAAACTCCCTTTCTCCCTGTCTGTCTGGCTCCACCGCTTTCTATATATTTCTCCTAATATTCTTTCTTCCTCCAAGAAAACTCAGTGAATGCACTTCAGGAATTCCTTTTTTTCTTTTTTCTTTTCTTTTTTTAAAGGCAGACTGCTTTGCACAAACACAGTTCAAACCCGGCTGCCCTCAGTGCTGTCTCCTTTTGAAACTCCCTGCTCTTTGAATACTCTCCGTTTGAAGAGAATGCCCTCTGCATTTCTTTTACACAGTCACTCAAGTGGGATCGCACACTTTCTTGCATTTTCACACATACACAAACACAGACACATTAGTCGTACAATCGGGCATGCACAAGTGCACACTGACTCGCATCAAAATACACATGCACGCACACACACCTACATCAACATTCAGCCATGTCATTGGTGTAGCGAGGGGATTTCTCATCCACTTTGAACTCATGCTCCCTCATTTAATCTCTCTCTCTTTCAGGCTACACTTATATGCATGGCCTTACTCCAGCTACTGGCCATTCTCCAGTAAAGGTCTAATTCAGGTTAATCCACTTACATGCTTCTTTTTTACCCTACAACTACAAATTAATGTTGTTGCCTTGAATAAAGCAGTAAAAGGGGTAGGTTCACCCAAACTACAAATATCTAATTTCCTATCTACCTCTAGCCACGTAGATAGTTTTGGTTTTATTTGCCCAGGCACTTGTCTTTCTGGTGACTCTGGTGAATGCAACCATTACTCTGGATACTAGATTAATCTAGAACATGCTGCCACCATGTTTGAAAAGGGCTTGTTCTTTTATAGAGAATAAAATAAGATAAGATAAAACTTAACCAATGACAGGGAAATGTAAGTGTCACAGCAGCAGACGTACAAGAACATTTAAACATACAGCACATGTACCAACTATATATAGTAATTATTGGAAGAGTACTGAGACAGAAATAGTCATGAATAAAGGACGAAGCCAAGGAAGTTGCAATGTAAAAAATCATACTGTTTACAAAAATGGCACTTGAGGGAAAATAATTGTGTGGTTGGAAAAGTGTTATGTGTTACATTCAGCTGTGTTAGCGTCTTAAAATATAGTTATTCTGATAACTGTAAGTCAAGTACTTCCACTGTTCACAGTGAGGTCTCTGGATTGTGTGGAGTTGAACACAGTTTCTGGAAAAACATACTGCTTGATGTGTCATTTTGAAAATACAATATGCTGTGAGCACCACAATCAATATTCCATTCACCTAAATTGTATTTGGGTGATGGCAGAAATCTCAGAGAAGGATATTATAAAGAAAGAATCTGGTGTTCTGTCTTTTTTTTATTTTAGTTAATGACAAGTATTATCTTTGTAGACAAAGTCTGATAAACAGTCTCTGTGCCATAGACCTCCCCTGATAAGATAAAAAGTTGATCCCACATACTTCCAGAAATACTAGCATGTATTAATGCGCAGTTAAAAGCAGTCCCCAGAAATACACAATTTACCGCTGTTGGGGTATCGTTTGCCAAAAAAAGCAGTTTTAGGAAATACTAAGCCTTTAAAGAAATGTATATATATATATATATATATATATGTTAGAGTATATATTTGAGCCCTGTTTTTATGTTGTTTTACATCTTCAGAAGGAGTGAATGGGCTTAGGGCTAAGTGCTACTGTCAGGGGAGGAAGGTCAGAAAGTATTGAGACACAGACTAACACATTGTTGGTTTTGGTCATTTCATAGGTTGCGTTAACAATATAACAATGTAGAATAAGACCCTTACCCTTTAAAACTGTGTAATTTGAGTAAACAGACCCTTTGACAAAACATTCTTCTCCTCTCTTTGGCCGTGCAAGTGTAAATGACTTCTAGTAAGGCAATTATATTTTCATATTTTGACAGCAAACTGTTGAGTAATATAAGAGTGTGCATTCTTGCAGACGTGGAAAGCCAAATGCTGAATTATTAAGGTTTTGAATTGTAGCATGAGGTGACAAGGCGCATAGACCCATTGCCCAAGAGCCAGGTTAGTGTCTGGAAAAGTAAATTGTCATTGCATGTAAATGTAGCCACTCTTTCATTTGGCTTTCCTTCCCCTGTTGACTGTCCTTTCCCCCTTCTCTGTGCTGCATGTGTTTAAGGCTTTGTCAACAGATGTGGAGAGGGTCACGAGGTGCGTGGACTTTGCCAGCCATGTGCCCACATGTCTGATTTTAATGGGCAGCATATGGAGTTGGTGACTGATGAGTGAGACTCGGCCTGTGACAGGTGCCGAGTTGTCTGTCGCGCTGATCCTAACCTCACAGTGGACCTAATCAGAGGACACCTTCATTCAGCAGGCCTGACCCTAACACACACACACACATCGCTCTGACTTTACATTTATTAGCTAACTCCAAGCTGTAAGAAAACAATACTCACTCCCACGTTTGCAATTATAGAAACATGGAGATAGTTCAGTCCTGGCTGACCAGGCACTGTCTGCATTCTTGTTTTTCTTTTGGTTTCATACGTTAACCCTCTGCGTGCCAGCCAGAATTCAAGAAATAACGATTTTTTGATGTAATGTTAATGTATGTTAATGTTCTGTTTTGTAGGGTTGAAATTCATCCAGAAGTTTGTCATTTCAAACTGTGTGGATGCGTCACAGAACATTGCCCAACTTTGTTCTTTAGTGCACCTCATATGTGACAAGACGCAGGTCTTCCAACACGAACATGAGGAGAACACACAACTAGACGCAGAAAGGTCCCAGTCGAGTTTAAAACCAGGAGCTTCTTGCAGTGATGAGCCGCTGTGCTGCTCATATACTCTGCTGTACATTACATTTCACATCTCATCAGGAGTAAACATTACACAAACACAAATTAGACACTGAAAATGAGTCCCCTGTTAACTAATTCAAGAGTTTGTAGTAACATTTCCCTCCTCTGAGGCTGTGATTCTGTGTTTTAGAGGAAAAGAACCCTACAAGAGAAAAAGGCCAGTTAAAGATGTGTTGAGTTGTTTATTACTAGGTGTATTGAGCACACCTTCTTGATCTTAGTTTTCTCTTTAGACCGTTTTTCTCTCAGAAAGCTGCTGCTTTCATCAGCATCACATCTCCTCTGTTTGTGAAACCTGTTTCAGCTGTGGCAAACCGTTTTTTTCTATTAGATATGCATTTTTCGACACACTACCCTTAAAGCTTGGGTAGGTAACATTAGAAAAGCCAGCAAGAGTAAGCTAGATTTGAAAAAATTATCCAACCGAAAAACACAGCCCCATGTTGCCAACTCTTTTCCAGTAAAAGTATCGAGCAGCACGAGCTCCAAAAGTCACTAAATCTAGCAAGAAAGTCGCCAAGTCAAATATATAGCCAGATATATTATCATTAATAAAACACACAGGTCAGAGAACGTACTGTACTAAATGTTGAGGTAATGACCTTGCAACTTCTCATCCTTCCGCTCCTTACCGTTTTCCTTCTTCCCTATGATTCGGAGATGGGAGATACAGTTTGACGCAGGGCACAGTTGTTGGATTCTATGGCACCTGGCGCCTGCAATAAGGTCGCATAGGAGGTGTTTAATTAGTCGGCCACAGCCGTCCCTGCAGAGGAGCTTTTTATTACCTCAATATGTCATAGAGTGCATACACACACACACACACACACACACACAGAGGCAGGCACACACACCAGTGCTGCCCAGCGAGAGGATGGCTGGGAAAGAAAACAAACAAACAGTATGAGTGGTTTGTGTGGTGGAAAAAGCGGATGAGAGAAAGAGAATGGCAGAAGAGAGACTTAAAATGAGAAAAAAGGGAAGAGGTCAGAAATAGAGAGACTGAGCGAGGGTCAGCGAAATATCAGCTAAGTAGAGATCAGCCCTAAAAGACTGGCAAGAGCAGAAAAAGGACAAACAAAAAGTAGGAGAGAGAAACGCGGCCACGGTGTCGAGGCTCCACGCTGCGCTGTCGCCCAGCAGAGCATCCAGTCCTCTCATTACTAGCTTGCTGATATTTTTAGGTGTTTAGCCAGCTGATTGCTGGGTCACTTTGGCCAGCAGAAATGAGTGGCATCTGTTCATTCCTGACTGTGTGCACGCCACTAAGCCAGTTGGATGTATCACTTTACCGTGGGCGTGGGGTGCCAGGGCCATTAACTCATGCCAGCCCTGTGAATGGCTACGCAGCTACATGGTGCGTGCCAGTACATCATTAGCCCAGGCAGAGAAGGACTGTGAGACAGGAACACACACACACACACGGAGGGGGTATGTTTTTTTTTTTTAAATGGTCTCTGGTAGCTGTTTGCTCATGAGCTGGACCTTTTTTTGTGTGTTGAACAAACAGACAGTGTGTGTATAGTCAAATTAAAGAAAGTGAGAGTGTGAGACAGAAATTGTGTGCGTGTGCTCATTTTTGTGTGGATCTTGTATGTCACATTTAAAAGCACACTATGTCATTTTATATCAATATGGGTCTCTCAAACAACAACAGCAAAAGGCGGATTTTGGTGAAGTCGTGAAGTAGCGTGGGATCATGGGAGTTGTTGTCTTCACCACCATTGGCGTCATTGCAGTCAGCTTCTCCCGGGTTAGGGTTCCTTCATTGTTCATCGTTCAGGAGGTTTTTACCAGGAGCTGAATTATCCGCAGATGTCTCCTCCTCTCCAAATGGACCCGGTGATTAAAACAGGTTAAAACACTGAATGAAGCAGTTTCACGTTAAACATTTGTGTTTCCCCAAAGCTGTTTGGCTGCTGCCGCTAAAGTTTGCTCAGCTTGTTTCTCTGATCACTTACGATCCAGACATCCAATGACTAAAATCCTTCATATGCTTGACATGTATATAGTTACAAATGTCCAAGATCTACAAAATGTGTTGTAAAAATGTGGCTTGAAAATTGATCAAAAGTCAATATATGACATATATATATATATATATATATATATATATATATATATGTCAAAGGGGCTACGACAACATTACAGGAGACAAAATTGAACGGACCATTACTTTCACAAAAATGACAAATTTCTATAGGTTTGAAAATAATTGTAAACACTTAGGATAATGTAAGTACACAGCTCAACAACATAGATACCATTGGTCTAGTTGTCCTTTAGAGATATTAGTGTGGAAATGTTGCCTATTATATCTTTAAGCATTAACACGAGTGCGTGGCTAAACCGTGGCCTCATACTATACATACCTTTACATCAATGGTTTTTTCCGCTTCATTCACTTGCTTTTTGTTGTCCGTGTAGATATTAATGAGCACGTCTGGGCCTTTCGGGGGCCATCCCTATCTCCTCACCAACGCGGTCCAACTGCTATCAGCTTGAGGTGGCATCCTCGGTGCCCGTCTGAAAATCAACTGAAGCTTTTGTATGAGAATGGAGTTGTGCCAGGGGGTCCTGCAGGGAAAGATGAATATTTTTTTTTGGGATATGGATGAGTGAAACCACGCCTGTCATCTTGTGTGCTCTTCTCCCTGCATCTCTCATTTCCAAGTTCACTACAAGGTGCGCACTGTAGCTACGTTATTAACCGGAGTGCACCGTTACCTCTCCCCTGGTGACCTTTTCCTGTGACTGCGGCGGTGAGGTGTTAAACGGTGAACTTCATTGTGGGTGGCCCTCATTGGAGCGGGTGATTGATTACATTTTTATAAGAGCAATGTAGAACCTGAGCCAGTAATTGGCACAGTGCTTTGTGTTTTTTTCTTCTTATTTCTACTCCTCAGCGTGTTTGATCTATGTTCCCTCTCACTCACATGGCTGGCTGATTTAAGAAAGTAATTTTAAAGCCACTGGTGGGGATTTAAAGCGTGTGACAAACACTGACAAGAAAGGTGTGTGTGCCAGCAGAGGTCAGTGTTGCTCCATTGATGAAGTTAAAGACCAGTTACCTCTCTACCTGTCATCCCTCCGTCAATCGCTGTCTGTTTTCTCTCTTTACTGTCTCAATCTGTTTTCTCATTCTCAGTCTCTCCAGTCAGAGTACTCCCTGCGAGTGCTAGGCACAGTATGTGATGATCCCAGTATTGCACACATATCTTCTCTCCCCGTTACTCCCTCAAATACAGCAGACGCTTGTTCTCACGGAACAACCATGAGTTGTAATTGCATTTGACCTCCACTTAATCTAATGGCTCTATGAACAATGGAACATAAAAGACGTGCTTTAAATGAGGAAATCCGATGAGCGACGTTGGAGAGAAACGAATAGAGTTGTGTGTAAGAGATGCTAACGGGATATTGACACACATTAAGACACACACGAGAGAAAAAGAGATTAAAATTCCACCATCAAAAGGATCCCTCCCATCCTATATTGATTGGCGAATGTGTTGTTGTCAACGTTTAGATTTGATTACCGCTGACACGCAGGGCTGAGGCTGAAACACAAGGCTGGTAATGGCCGCGTTGCCTCGTGCATATCAAATATAGCACGAATCCTACCGGAGTAATTAATATTGCACTGTGGTTATGAATTTCCTGGCATAAACGGCCAATCGGATTTGCATGGCTTGCGCGGCGGTAATTAAGATGAAGCATCAGGGAAAATGTTACATGAATGTTTCAGCTAATTCCCCCTCTCTGTGTTTCTTTCTCTCTCTCTCTCTCTGAGGACTTCTCCTTTAGTCACAGTTTTCTTAAACATTTGCAGGGAAAAGTAGGTGTTGACATTTTGCTTTTTCGACATATAGCTCGGAGGAGACGCATTGGGGTAATTCCACAGCTGTGCCGGGTAATGGCAAGGAGTAACACAGGCCATGGCGAGTTATTTCTAGCATTACTTAATTTTCCTCAGAGAGAAAAGGCCTCGTACTTAGGTTGTCGCAAAATGCTTTCCACAGCCCTTGATTTTCACATGTTTCAGCTCCCTTTAGACGGCTTGGAGTGCTGTGTGTCCCTCTAGGGGGATTTGGTCTTTTTTTTTCTCCTTTTTTCTAAACCTTCTCCGTCCCATTTTACACTGGATTGTATTTCCCGTGGGCTATTGGCCCGAACCTCCCGGGCTTTGATGGCGGTTTCTCAAAAATCATCCCATCAAAAAGCTGTCAGTGTAGTTTGAGATCAGTCGAGTGTCATCAGGTGGGGGCAGATATTGACCTTGTGGTAGGTAAGCTACACCGCACTCGACTATTTTCAGCCCGTCATTTGCAGAAGTGGTGGTTATTGGCTCATGTTAACCATTGATTTTGTTGCAATCTTCCTGTCAGAAGGTGATGATCTAAACATGATTGTGAGCCATTTAACTCAATTATACTAAAGCCACAGTTTAACAAGGATCATTATTTAAAATGTAACTTTTTGGCAGAGCTGGGCGCAAAACACTCTGAGCAGCGAGTCACAGGTTCGACTCCAGGCTGGCTGTATCGTTTGTGGCTTGACATTCCCAATCTCCTTCCTCACATTTCCTGTCTCCCTCCACTATCACTATCAAATAAAGAAAACTTTTTTTTTTAACTGTGAGGACCACAAAAGTAATTCCACCTCAATTGTATTGGGATGGAGGCAGAAAGGCGTCTGAGAAATCTCAAAACCTGGAGACAGAATTAACATTTACAGTATTATGGAGTTTTGGAGTGGGGACGATGAATATGTTTTTGTATTTTTGTTTTGCATGTTATTAGGTGCCTTTTGTGACAAATTCATGCTGAAATGTCTGGAAGACATTTTATTTATTTGGGAGACAACTATCTGCACGGCTTTAAGTGAAAAAACATGCTTGTATATGTTTTTGTAATTTGGGTAAACAGACCCTTTACAAGCTGAAAAACTGAATAAATACATGTACTCAAGTGTTGGGCAGCTCTGAAGAGATCAAGTGCCCCTTATGTCCTCGGCCCGTATCATCCCCAGCATAATCCTTTCCTAAGCCCATATTTAAAAATCACACATAAAATATGATATTCTAGTGTGTGTGTGAGGAGGGGCATGCATGCATTTCCCATGGTGAATGTGTGTGTGTGTGTGTGTGCCCGGCGGTGGGGCGATGCGTCTTTGTCCTTTCTCCTCTCCCCCTGCAGACGAGATGACTGATTCTGGTGTGCGGGGGCTCTTCCCTCACTCTGTGTCATTTCCAGGCCAGCGCCCCCAAGGGAGCCTCCACGACGTTCCCAACCCAGCAGCCCCTGGAGCCCCCCGGGCCTAGGACACACATAACACATTGGCTCTGTCACCACCACAGCTTATTTTAGAGCGGCCTTCTTGGCTGCCGGGAGAACTTTAACTTTATGTAAATCATATTAATAAATTTGCGGGAGTTAGGGGAAGGGGAGGCGGATGAAGTTGCTTTGAGGATTTCAGCACACATGCCAGCGCCAGAAGGTGAGCGGGACAGTGACAGTAAGTTGACAGATGAAAGAAGAGAAGGAGGAGGAGGAGGAGGAGGAGGAGGGATACAGTACGGTCCAGTAAGTAATGTGTTGGTGCTCGAGATACAGAGCAAAAAGAGATCAGGATAAAAATGATTTAGAGTAACCTGCAGGCGGGGATTGTTAAAGCCGGTGATTTTACAGGTAAAAAAAAATGAAATTGAAGCCAAGTGATTGATAACAGGACAGATACAATACATGGGCTGAAGAATCTGTAAAAGTAGTTATGGTGGAACGTTCCATTTCATTCCAACAAAATAGAAGCTCACGTACACTGAAAGTGTTGCGTTAGAATATGCAACTCTGATTCTGGGATTCTTGTTCAACGGGTCAAGGAAAATGTACGCATCACATCCACGTACCTGTATGTGTGTGCATGTGTTTGCATGTTCCTGTTTATCCTTTGATAAGATTGCATTTAGTCGGCTATGGGAAACCAAGACAACACAGCGTTTCTATTTGTTGAATTGAGCCCCTGCTGCTGTTGTCTAATGGCTCTTTCCACTGAGCTCATCTTCTCTATTTCATCTAACACCTGCCTCCCTGTCACACACATGGAGCCAACATGAGAGACGGAGAAATCATCCCTCAGTTGAGGGCCAAATTATCGCAGTTATTCCTGATCTTTCTGCTCTCTTTCACTTCCCCTAAATCTTTAATATATGCAAAGAAAGAAATCCCCCACCCCCCCCAAAAAAAAAACATGTAAACAAAACAGCAGTTTGCCAGATTAAAAAGCCGGAGAGATGTGATGAAATCCTGCATGTTGAGCACAGCTCAGGACGGCACAGAGAGCCATTGATTGGCGAGGAGGAGATACTAATGCAATCGATGCAACACACTGATGAGGGTGTTTGCAGGAAGTGAAGCCCATCATCTTCCTCTCTCACCTCATCTGACACTCACATCAGGGAGGCAGAGTTAAGAGACAGGGAAGGAAGATTTGAATAGAACATGGCTGGATGAGTTGCTCACCTCTGACTCTGGCTTATATATGATGAGCATGTCTACTCTGACAGTGGGTTCAGGGTACTGCTAGGTATGGTAGGTGGGCTTCTATGTCACTTCTCTGTATGTGATGTACGTGATGCATGGTTAGTGCACCATTGTTACCATTGTTAATGATGTATTGTACGGGACTTTATCTAAAGACTAAGGTTTGCATATTATTTAGTCCGTCTCTCAATACTTTTTCCGATTACCCCTGCCTGTCTGTGGAACTCAGACCCAAGTGTATTCTCCATATTAAAAAAAAAGAAAAAAAAAAAGCAATAAATATAAAGTTTCATTTCTAGGAAAAAGTTTTGACCAAGCGTTTCTCAAATATGATTTTGTAAGTGCATTTGTTGGGCAATATCTTCAGTGGGGGATTAAAACACATTTGCGAGTTTTTACGGAAGCAGGACAGGCAACTAACTGGACCGACCATTGAAGTTGGATGAATCTGTGTTCTGATACTGGACTGTGGCCGTGTATGTGGAATTGACTCAAAATGTTCATCATGATGAAGGATCAGGACAGCAGATCTACGGCACAGAGGGAGAGGCTGTATCAGGCTTTGGCCACGCAGACATAGTTGGTTTTAGTATTTGCCTAATATTTGTCGACAATAAGAAATATATGCAATAATGCAGCTTCACAGTTTAAGATTTCCATTAAAAAAGAGGAAAATGGATTTTCCATTTTATTTTCAGGCTTAATCTGTCCGTGTCTCGCTTCATTACCTCCATGGATAATACTCACTCATTTTATTGCTGCTCTATTCATTGATGCCACACACACACACACACGCACACACACACACACACACACACACTCACACACACACACGCACACACGCACACTCCTCCACTGTGTGGCTCTTAATTACAGGCAGCCTTTGGCAGGATGGGAGTGACGGCAGGCAGAGTGAGGAGGCAGTGGGGTCTGTGTGCACCCAGAGGGTCACTGTCACACCGCTCGCTCAGTTTACTGACGACCACGGACGAATACTGATCACGTCTTACACACTGGAGGCTTAACACAAGGGGAGAGAGAGAAAATGTGTTTGCCAATGAAATTAATTAGCCCCTGTCAGCTTCATAATGCTGTTTGGGTCAGTTGTATTCAAATGACAACTGTTTGGATTTGCATTTATGTGGCTGTAAAAACAGAATAATTCTGTCTGATCACACACAGTAAATCTTATTCTGTTTACCGAACTCAGCGGAGAAGGAACCACGAACGTCTTTTTTTAGTTGCTTCTGTATCTGAGCACGTTTGTGCATGTGGGTCATTTGGATACACTGGTGTTGTGGTTTACCTTATTGCCCTTTGAAACACAGAGAGAAGAAGTGCCTTCCTTCCCTGGCAGGAGCGCAAGCCTCGCAGCCCATGTGTTGATTACAAGGCCCAGCACACATACATATGTTCCCTGTCTGTCTGGCTCAACAAGATACGGGCTGGTTACATGCTGTACTAATCATTACAACAGCACAGGCTCTTCAGGGACTCAAGCCAAACTCCATATTTCAGCACATACTTGTCAACATAATGATATTACCCGCATTAGAAATACGATATTTCGGTAGAGGAGGACAAACAGTACAATCTCCTGCTTCCACAAAGTGTAGTACTTTAGTCGATCATTGTAAAATGACATGGACTCTTGTAGGGCTGCAATGACTATTTTAATCATTGATTAAACTCCTGATTTTTTTTTCTCAACTACCTGATTCATCGTTTGGTCTATAAAATGTCAGAAAATGGTGAGAAATGGCTTTTAAAGTTTCCTATAGCTCAAATTTACATCTGTACATTGCTTGTGTTCTTCAACTAACAGAAATAATACAAAAAGAGATATTGAGTTTAATGTCACATAAGACAAAGAAAAGCCATAATTATTCATAATTAATTATCAAACTATTTGCAGATTTGCATTTCCTTTCAATATGTTTAATTGTTTAATTGTTTCAGCTCTAGACTTATGCACTGGCCTTTACCAAAGATAAAACCATGATATTCCCCTTTCTCATCTTCTACTTTACAAGTGTTTCTTTGTGCCTCATTGCTGTTTTACCCCTTTGTTTCTCTGTGTAATCACTGAGCAAATACACCACCGTGAACAAACAATTCATAAATGACTTCATTAAGACAAATCACACTGTGAACAGAAGATTTGCTTGGACACAGAGGAGCAATTATTCCCTGATTCCCTTAAATCAAATATGTTTAAAATCAGAGTTATGTCTACAATGAGTGCAGCTAACAATCACACTCTTTCATTCCTGCTCAAGCACACACATCCAATAGTGATACTTTTTCTAACCCCTCATTTTTACCCATTCGGCTTATCTCAGCAAAAGGGCAGGGTCATATTAAAGCTGACGTAGATATCGTTTGAATTTCCGAGCGTTCTAGTCGATGAAAAGAACTAATAATAGTCTACTATACTGTAATCCCTCTGGGAGGAGAGTATCACTCACACAGAAGGGAACCATAATCATTCTATTGTTGGATTGTAGGATTTAGGCACTATTGGCCTATTTCTTTAACGCTTTGCCTCTTGCGTAACATTTAGCAATTGATATGTTACAAGTGCTGATGTGCAGGAACAGACTCCAGTACGTCGTATAAAACTTGTTCTGTGTGTAAAGCTCTTGGTCTCTGTGGCGTAAAACTGGAGGGGCAGAGTGTTCAATCATCTTCACCCTGTCAGCGCAAAGACAAAGAGCTGCCTCCGAGCAAGCAGAGCTGGTCATAGGTGAGTCACACACACACACATACACACACACACACACACACATACACACATACACACTCACACACAGCGAGCCATTAGAGACAAGGTTGGCTAGAGGAGTGGCTGGCTGGAGTGCCCTTGGCTTGATCTTCAGGCCTGGCCACTGTTAATGGAGACAGTGAATACATACCACTCTCTTTCCACACACACACACACACACACACACGCTTTCATCATGCTCCACCATCCACCAACCTTTGTTGTCCCTCTGACCCCCCACCTCGGGGCCTCTGCTGTCCTGTCACACTGCTGTGAGATCACCCCCAGTCTCCTGCTGGGCACTCGGGAGGTGGTGATCAGAGTCGGGGGCACGATGTCTGTGTGTGTGTGTGTGTGTGTGTGTGTGTTGAGGGGGGAGGAAAACAGGTCTGGAAGCATGTCACGTCTCTGTGGAGCTCAATACTGGAAAACCAGCTGATGTCTTGTCCACTATCCGTCTATTATTCCACTTCTCGTTACATTCTTTCATTTCCTCATCCGTCCAGCCTCCGAAAGTAGAATGGAAACCTGCAGGGTTGAGGGGTCTTCTCCTCCAGTGACCCAGTGGCTTGTATGTTTGCTCAGGCTGCATTATTCATGAAGCTGCTGGGCAGGTCATGTGATCACCCACTGGTAGCAGCGAGAGTGACCAACACAGTGTAGTGAAGAGGAAGAGGAAGAGGTGCTGGTGTTTGGTCCAGAGGTGAGAAAGGCCGCTGCAGCCCACACTCCCTGTGCTCAAAGTCCATGACACGTTTTCTTATGTCTTATCCAATCACAAACCGCAGATGGGATTCTCACTCTCTGTTTCTTCCTGTCTTCAGGGAAATGTTTTGTGTGGCCATGAAGTGTTTTTTTTTTGTTTTTTTTTCTTTCCCTTTTAGTGTTACAACCAAATGCTGTCTCACTTCAACCCTCATTCCCTAGATAGAGCTTGTGGTGTTTAAAGTGGCAAAAAAACACATTTGAAAAACTCAACAGCAACGTCTCTTTCCTGAAAGCGTTCTGCTTCCTTTTTTTGCGGCGATACGGTTGGGGGGTGTAGTTATGTAGAAGGAAAATAGTTCCTAGAGGAAACTGCTCACTACAAGCTCCGTGGATTGTCTTCAGTAACCGCGTCGTGATTTCTGGAAAGAGACATTGCTGTTGAGTTTTTCAAATGTATTTTTTTGTCGCTTTGAGCGCCACAAGTCAAGGCCATCTAGTTCCATCGTATTAGAGAGAAGGCAGACATCTCTACGGCTGATATCTTCAACACTCGGCAACTCACACCAGAACAATCTAGATTGATAAACAGCACTACAGGTAAAAGGAAATTATGTATTTTTGATTTTGGGCAGACTGTCTATTTAACTGCCTTGAATTGCAAATGAGTTAAAACTTTTTTTTAAAGGACATGTTCACATATTTTTTAATGTCTACCTTGAAACAATACTGACAAACTCATATGTACATTGAGATGGTTTCAGTAGTTTAATTACTCCGTGTCTTCATTGCTGCTGAACTTTATCTGTATTTTAGGGAAATTATTGTTGCTGTGGTCCCAACTGTGGGACCCGTAATACACAAACATAAGAAGTTAAGCCCTGCTTCTAGATAATAATAATAATAATAATAATAATAATCTGCACAATATTAATAGTTGAAATGTTTATTCAGTGTAAGAAATAAATGCCAAAATCAATAAATGATATGTTGCTTTGTGTAATTGACGGCGGATGATCGATCGACACTCTGCATATCTTTAGCAAGGGCTTCCATTGCAAGTCTGTATTATAATATCTAAAGATCATTTTTAAGTACCCTGCCTGTTAATGCCAGATTTCTAAATAATCTTTCCTTCCGCAGTGAACGACACCACTGATCTTATTCAATATGCAGCCAAAATCTCTGCAGCTGCACTTCTAAGCTGGGACCACAATGCCAACCAACTGTATTGCAAAGATATGAGTCGAGGCCTGAGGAAGTGTCTCCTGAAGGGGGATTTTTTGGGGGGAAGATTACAGAGTGCTCAGTAAACCCCGCTCAGAGGGAGACAGTGGGCAGCCCGGGCAGAGGACGGATTAATTGCTGAGAGTCCTCACTGGGTGTCCTGTCTTTACAGCTTTTTAAATAAAGTATTTTTTTTTTTTAATCACATCTTGGCATCAGCAGCTTCTTACTGCCTAGTTTTGCAGTGTTTATTTTTCGAACCTCAACTTTTGCTCACAGTTTTTTTCTCTTGTTACTTCTCTGTTTCTTCCCCCCAGTTTGATTCCTCAGCTTGAAGACCCCTGACTCTGCTGATCTCCGGCCAGTGTTTCTAAAACTTCATTTAGCCCGGTGTGAATGTGCGGAAGTCCCATGAGACTGGCTTGTATTTGAAAAATGTGCTGGCTTGTGTTTCCACTCCTGAATGCATAATGTTCCCCCATATGCGTCGAGACATGTATGTTCAGTAAGCGATGTGTGTGTATGCAGTGTACAAGTTATCTACTCCTTCCTTCCATCGAGCGGTAATTCCTGGGCAAAGAGGAGCCTGTCCAGAGCCGGGGGACTTGCCCTCTGCAGCCTCCTCCTGTTCCTGCTTTGATTTCCAATATGTCCTCCCAGCACCACAGATGGCTGCAGAGGAAACATTTCCTCGGCCGACGGTGCTAGCGAGGCCCTTGGGCACCCGAGGCTGATAGGGGGCAGAAATTGAAGAATAATGTAATAGAATATTTGATTGGGCTCTGATTGGCAGGACACTGGGAAGACTGCCATAGTAATGTGCCTGGGCTTGGCTGGAAGGGTGCATTTCTTCCCTTCCACCTCTTTCCCCCCTCCTCCTATTTCTCATTTTTGTGTAGCTGCAGGTTGGGATTTAATAATATTTGCTACTTGGCGCAGCAGTTCAGGGGTTTGGGGGGCCGGAAACAGGAGGCCTGCGCTTCCTGTGGGCTTCCTGTGGGCTTCCTGTGGGCTGTCACAGAGATGCTAACAATGTGATAAATGTTTGGCCAGGCTGTATAAAAATCTGAAGGTGAACAAGTCGAGGTGTCAGAGGAGGGATTAATGGCTTCACCTGGGGAGGGGATAATCCACGTGGTTAGGGACACATACACTAACCTCTGCTGTTGTAATGACATGTTTGTCGCTGCAGACATATATTCACTTGTTTTATTTCCCCTTAAAAGTCGTAAATGTGTGATAATTACTGGTTGTGGTAAGTAGTACAGGAGTAGCTGTGAGTGTTATCAGACTGTAATGTTCGCAGCTCTGTCTGGCTCTTTATTGAATTTGAAAAAGTTAGTTAAGTCTACAACTGCCACAATCAACGTTACATTCGCCAAACACATGGACCATCAACTGGAGGGGACTCGGTTTTTGGATATGCAGCTTTAACCATAAATTTTGTCTTTTATTTAAGACTAATCTAAGACTACTCAGCTGGAAAAATAAAAAAGTTAGCCTGAGACAGCGTTTTCAAATAATGCATAGAGCTAACCTTAGCTAAATTAGCTAGCTAGATACATCTGATAACACTGCTGGTGACAGAATCGACTGCTACTGATTAAAACAATTTTTACCCACCTCTTTGTGAAATGAACCCATTGTGTCAAGAATGATTAAAGAGATTGAGCAATAAATCTGCCACATTATCTAAACTGCATATGTCATATCAAAATGCTTGACAGGTGTGGCAACATCGATCTCGCAACCCATAGCTATCGGTCTTACGATAATAAGCCTCTAGGGGCAGGGAGATATATTTTTGGGGTTCCGGTGTAGCAAGCAAATATCCTTGCTCTGCACATTGTTTACAGTCTAATTAGCAACTCAAGATGCAAGAATGGAGTTGGAGTTGAGAGACGACATCTATGACTGGAGTGTTTTTTTTAACAAGGAGCCAGTTTACAAGCTAATTTTAAGCTGATAAAAAGCTAAATCATCGTCAGAAGATATCCTACGGGTTCCGAGGTTGCATATCACCCGAGGCCGTCCGCCTCTTTTGCTCTGTACACGGACAGTTTGTCTCCATTCTTGCTCAAGAGAACACTTGTGAACAGTCTGCAGATGCAACAGATTCTTCATATGAATGCAGAATCTGTTTATAGAGATTAGGGCAATAGTAACTCAGGGGCTTTTGAGAAATGAAGTAACTTTTCTTTTGTGAATTGGGTCTTTTCTGTACTGTATTCATCCTCCAGAGTCGAAGCCAAGCAGATCTGAGGACTGAAAGAAAGAAACCAATTGGTATAAGCATCTTTCAGTTTTGAATAATAGACAAAAAAAATGCCTCTAGAAAAAAATAAATCCCCCCCCCGACATCATCTGCTACTTCTTCCATTGAGACAGGTGCCCAAAAAGCCATCCATCAGCAGGGACAGGCGCAGCCAATCACGCCTTCTCAAACCAGCCAGACGTTTACCCTCGCTCCCAGGTGGGTGGGCGGTAATTGTCAGCCGCAACTCTGCCCACCTGGCAAGCTGCCATGGGACGCAAAGAGGTAGGGTGAAGTCTGACAGCAGGGTAGGGTAGAAGTGAATGAGAGATATTTCCGTGGAATAAACAGACGGTCAGGACTGGCATGGAGAAGTGTGGCTGAGCAAACCTGATGACTCATCTGTACGACACTCCTAATTCCATTGTTAAGTCACTGTCTTGTCTTCGCTACTCGCTGAGTTTGGCTCGCAGTGCTTCCCCCCCGTAAACACCCCTGCTTTGTAGCTCTGCCATCCTGGGCCACTATGGTGATTGTCATTATGCTGCCTCAGCAGCTCGGTGCCCCGAAGAGAAGAGCAATCACGCTGGTGGATGATTTTAAATTTCACACCCATGCTGTGGGAGGGAATAGGACATGGGGGGCTATGGACAAGGTGCTAATTGAGGAGGCGATACACCACCTGTGCGTGTTCCAAGGCAGGCATTCATCCAAATAGCTGATGCAGGGGCTTCAAACTAGGCTGTAAAGTGAGGTGTCGGCTCACTGCGTTCCTGGCCCGTAAGGATGCTGAGAGAAGCTATTCTGAATGGGACCCCAGATATACTACAAAATCCGTCTTAATTGCACTTGGATGTGGAAAACAGCCAGCTTATTGTTATTTCATGTCTGTGTGGGTGTAATACACCACAGCCTTTCAAAGGCGCAATTGTTTTTTATTCCACAGGCATTTCTATCTTAGATTTTCCACTGTTTCAAAAACAGAGGCACTGTGAGCTGCAAGACAGGTTAGGTGGTTGTGGCGTTGGATGGCGGAAAGGCCAGATTCAGATGTCCGCCTGGTGATTGGGGATGCCGGTCGAGGGAAATCAAATCAAAGCTGAAGAGTACTCCTCCAGTCATCAATCATCTGCCCCCAGCCAACGTGCCAGCCAGGCTGCGGGCCCCAGGATTCATCAGAGGGGACAAGGCCTGACATCCAGAAAAATGAGCTCAACCCTCCACACGTCAGGACAGATCGGAGCCCAATGTCACCGACTCACTAAGCGCGAGAGGTCTTCGTTCAAAAGGGATAAAAGACATAGAAAATGTGTATCCATACAGTCTCTTCCTCTAGGTTTGTTAAAATTCTGACAATTGGTCTCTCGCGATTGGCATTCCTATAGCACATTGTGTGAGTGTGTGTGTGTGTGTCCCCTCATACACACACTCATCCGGGTTGAGGAGATGAAGAGGATGGTCATCATACTGAAAATGATTAATGCCCCTTTTTCTTTTCCATCCTGGCATCTGGAGCACATCTTCCCCGCTGGGACCCGGACAGATATGGTACCTGCTAAAGGGATTAGGCTGCCCTTCGCCCTCTCTCCTGAGGCTGCAGGTACAGTAAGGGATCCTCCCCTGCAGCCAGCGCCGCCCCCGCCTCAAACACCCCCAGGGTAGCGCAGTCTGGGCACACCACACCATTAAGCGGGGATGATATTTATGATGTGGAAATAGCCTGCTATTTATTCAGCGTGCAGAGGGATCGTAGTCCCTCGGACTCCGCTACTCAACTCTTCTCTCCTCCTCTGCATTTAATTCTCCTGTCTCTCTTTCTGTCAGGATTTTCCTTTTCCATATTTTGAAATATTCCCTGTGCACTTAAAATTTGCAGATAAATTTTTATTATTGATGCACAGGTGGACTTGCAGTTTGAGGGCCCTGAAGTGTTCCTGTGGGTCAGGTGGTTATATGATAAAAAAAAACAAAAGTAGCGTCAGCTGGCTGGTTAGAGAGAAGTAAAAATAAATGTTTTGGATCACATGGATTAGAAGACAGATTCACACATTCTGATGTGTCTGAAAACCTTCAGATACATCTCGTTGGTGTGTCTGGAGCAACTTCCATCTACCTACATACAGTAGTTATGTTTATTGATGATCCATTCAAAACTTGAAAAGGTAGAGGAAGCTAAAAGTAGCCTATGACATTTCAGTGACACTTTATTTTAAGGGTCCGTAATCTCCCAATCATTAACACAAGATTCCCCTGTGAAATTTGGTACTAATTTTAGGGGAAATTGAGAGAGTGTTCAGTTATTAATATCACAATTAATGAATTTGCCAATGTAACATAGAGAGTGTTTTAGTCAGGGTACAGCAGGTCAGCTGAACATGCAAAAATGTGAAATGTGTCTACAGGTGAAAAATGTGTTTGAAAAAGTTTCTGATAAAAAGTCATAATAAGTAAATAATTACTTAGGTTTACATGGAGCTGTTTTTTTTTTCCAAGGGTATATAGAAAATAATTTACAATGCATCGCATACATCTCGGATCGATGGCCAAATGACTTTACTGTATCATGACAAACATCTACTGTGATTACAAGAAACACAGTTTTGAAAATAATAATTTTTTTATTAGTCAAACATTTTAGTGTGCGTGTATAAATTTTATCTTTACATTGTCACTTAAGGGGATGCATTTCTCATCGAAACAGATTGTTGTTGGGGCATAATGTCACGCAACACAATAAAGGATCATTCCACATTGTAAATCATGGGATGTCAGTCACCGTGAGAAAGGAAGACAATAAAAAGGGATGCCTAGTGACCTCATCCAGCATGAGGTCACTGTGAATGACTCACTTTCTTCCCATATAATGGAGTCTAAATGATCATATATTGAACACATCCACAGCATAGTATGGATGGTTATAAATAGATATGAAAAACAAATGAAAATAAAGAGAAACATAATGCAAAAGCCAAAGCCGACTGCATGCACAGGACGCCAATAACACATCAATGCCCCCAATACCACATCATGGGATCTGTGACCACTTTGGAGAGTATTTTTTTCAGCCTGGCTGACACACACACACACACACACATACACACACACACTCACTCACATGGCTGAGAAAAAAGAGACAGCCGAGGGGCGGAGTGTGTGAGAGTATGACAGTGGATCAATAGTTGTGTTTGTGGCGGTGCTCCCACAGGAGTGGAGCAGTATATGAAAAGCTGCTGCTGATGGCTGAAGGTCCTCTCAGAACATTCCCTGTGTGTTTAGCCCAGAGCCAAGGTTAAACCCAGCACAAAGACGCCACAAAACCTCAGCCTGCCTCCCCGGGGCTACACACACTCACACAGGCAAGGGCCCACAGGAGCCCTTTCTTCTTTCTGTGTGTGTGTGTGCCTTGTGGCAACTAAACGGTGAATCCTCAAATATTGTGACACAGCCACAGGCCTGCACAGAAACTACTGCTTAACTTTTTCAATTATTTTGCGTCGTCATTAGTGTGTTTTATTACACTAATTAGCTGTAATCACAATCGAAGTATTAATGTCAGGCTGCTTGCAGTAAAAACAATGCAGAGAAGGATTATATGACAGCTACATTAAAGGAATACTTCACCCCCGAAAATGCCCATTTGTATATCAATTACTCACTCCATGTTACCTCGACTTTGTGAAGAAGACTATGTTTTTCTCGCATGCCTCCATGTTGAACGAAGAATCATAAAAACAGAGAAAATTCTTGATGAAATGGAATTAAGTGGGGCCGCGTTTAACAACAATAAAACTATACCAAAACCTCCCGTTTACAAACTCTGACGCAACTCATGCAATATAATCCAAGTCTCATGTATCCAGTCGTATGCTCACTACTTCCCAAACACATGCGTTTTTATTTAAAATACTTCTGCATGAACGATTGTGCAGACGTGCTGCTCGTCCATGCAGGTGTTTTAAATAGTAAGGTTTTAGCAGAAACGCACGTGTTTAGGAAGTAGTGAACATACAACTGAAGAAATAATTGTTGGATTATACTGAGTTGGAGTTGTGTGAGAGTTTGTTAACAGACGTTTTTGATATAGTTTTGCTGTTGTTAAACGTGGACCACATTCACCCCATATTCTTTTCTTCACTTTTGGATTCTTCGTTCACCGCATGTGAGAAAAACTAAGTTTGCTTCAAGAATTCAAGGTAACTCGGGGTGAGTGATATACAGATGGTCATTTTGTGGGAGAAGTATTCCTTTAACACATTTCCATACAGGGTTAATAATCTTGTTGTAAATAAAGTCGTTTCATTGAAGGCACACTGTAATTGTGAGCCAAAGCAGAGTTAACCTCTGTGATTTATCCAGACTTAATTTCCATCTTAACACCACTTTATTGCTTTTACTAGCATTAAACAGCCCCTCTGAGAGAGAGGCAATAACTGCGGGGCCATAACACTGCTAAATCATGCATTTAAAGCAGCACAATGTGTATATGGAAGTTTCACTACACCCAGAATGACTAGAAACTACACAGGCTGAGACAAATAAATGCAACATTGCCTTTTCTCTGGTTGAAGTTAGATGTTGGAGAATAAAAAGTCACTCTCCCGACGCTCATTTTCCTCCTAAATTGTATCTTATTCTCCAGATTCTCCCCAGGCAAAGGATTCATGTTGTTGTTGATTATAGAGACGGAGCAAAATAGGAAACTTGTCTTGCTCTCTACAGCAATGATAGGATACTCTGTCAAGCAGCTCTCAAGGTGTTGACATTCCTTCACTTCAGCCATCCTCCTCGCGTACGGGAAGTAACTAGCTGCGATGTGCCTCGACAGGCCGTCATCGCCACAGAGGACTGATGGAATACTAATTAGCGTGTCACCACTTGAATTATTCATGCATCTTAATTAGGGGAGAGATTTCCCATTAGGCTTTTAGATGTGGCTTAAGAGTTTGGCTCCTATTTTGTGCCAGAGTCAGTGTGTGTGTAAACAGATGAACACACGCACAAACATGGGCTGCTACGTTTGGTGCATGCGCACGTGTGTAAGTTCACACACTTCGCCTCAAATATATAGGCTTTTGCAAAACTCTGCACCAAATGCCAAATGGTCACAACTTTTTCCTCTTAAAAGTACATGAATAATAAATAACAGCTGCTTCTCTGCAAGGCTGCGCTGAAAACATACACGTCCTGCTGCCCTGCCACAGGGTTCACTAATTAACTAATGTGCTACAGCTAAGACAGCAGTCAGTAGCTACCAGTGCATAATATTCCTCCCCATTGCTGTGCTTTTTCTTTTATGCTGGGGTACAGAGCGCTAGCTGGCTCGAGCTAAAGCCACATCCATCTGCTGCAGTTTAGCAGGGAAATTAGGCACTCAATGTAGCATATTTGTTTAAGTAATTGGAAAGTAATTAATAACCTGAAAATATAATAATGTGCTCAGCAGCAGCGCTTCTTCTGCAAACCATTCAGGAGAAATGGTAGTGGCTACTGCCAAGTGTGTGTTTAGTGTGTGTGTGTGTGTGTGTGTGTGTCAGCATATTACAGTTGCAGTGAGATAAATAGGAATGACAATAGAAAGGGGAGAGGGGGGAAAAATCAAATGTTGATTCATAGGTGAGGCACGAAGAGGTGCTGTACATGACATCACTCGGCAGGGTGTTCATTGGCCGCCCGTTTGGCTGTAGACACTGCGGCACTGGCTCCCATAACCACACAGCGAGGACGGCGGCGAAATAGGAGCCCAAGGATTAGGCCAACGTTAAACCCGGCCTCTAATTACGCTGTTCAGAGATTGTTTTTTATAAATATTTGATGAAATGTCATCTGCGGCTCTGAGGTGCTGGGAGGGGGGTGTGAAGAGGGCTGGTGGACTCTGTTTTCACACAGCCATACACATACATACAGTACATGTAGACAGGCCTTTCTGCTCCCTTTTCACATCTTCCTCAATTCAGAGATTTATTTCGTGCAGTTCCATAGACTTGACTTAGGGCTCCCAAATAAATCCCTTTCCTATTTCCTCCATATGAACAAGTAGATCGATCTGTTCATTTATCGTAAGCAGCCAGGCTAACGCCACTGTCGCAGGAAACAACCGTAAGAATCCTAAATAACTAACAATCCCGATCTCAGTGCTACACGCTGTAGTTACTAAATGATCTCGCTTAGTAGAAAAAAAATTTTTTTTGTCACTCTCCCTCATAGCCTTCTTTGCTTCCTCCATCAACAGGGATCTTTTGCCGGGTCAAGTTTCCACACTTACGTTACTTCGGTTGTTCCACTACTGTAATGGAAAATCATACTGTAGTAACTTCAACTGTTTGTATTAAGCTTCAAATTATTTGTATGTCCTTTAAAGTAACCAGGACAGCAACTGTATGGGGGTCACATGTTTATCTAGTGAAGGACATACTGCCCCTCCCCAGGGGGGCTGCTACACTAAACTCATCTCCTCTGTTTTATGGCTTTAACCTCTGACATTATTTACAAACAGGAACTCTGACCAAATGGAGTTCTGGCTTCAATCATGTTTTCTTTCAATCACTTCGATCACTTTGATCTCTACTGTCTTGACTCAGGAATGTGGTCAGGAATACTATAAGAGTAGAAGAAGAATCTCCGTACTTTGGGCTTCGCTGCAGACTGCTCGACACTGCAGCGTTGTTCCTTCTTGCAAGAATATCGGTTATATTCCACGACACTACTGCGAGATATTTTGTCGAGTTGTAAGCTATTTTGTTGAGTTGCCTCTTAGCGGAATGCTCTCTGGTAAACAGTGATGCAGTGTATGTGTCTAGGGCTTTTATTGTGAAAGCGGGTATAACGAACATATTGTATCATGAAAAAGACAAAAGAATATCTGTGTTACGTTCAGGCACAGCTATAAAAGCAGGCAGGTTTTAATGCTTGATACCGATGTTCTCTTATGACTCTCCGCAAGAAATTGTCGCAGTGTTCTTTTAAGGGCTACACATGGTCGAATGATTATAAAACACTTGAGTTGTGTTTTTACAAACCTTTTTTTGTAACCAATTCATTTTTTTTGAGCTTTGAACAGGAGACTTTCGTATATGTAAGAAGTTTATTTTCCCCTGAAAAATCTTCTGTGTTACCATTGCTTTTTGGTGCCTTATAAGTCCATGTGGACTGGATATAATGTAAAACGACGAAATCATAACCTCCTTGGCAGAGGTAATAAATGCCATAACTCTACCTAGCATAACTGCAAGAGCTGCAGCTACACAGGTGGCAAATTATAGGCTTGATTGTCTCATCAGATGTGACAATAATCTGCCTATATAACAGGTGTGCTAAATTTAGTATTGCTTATGATGAGCTCCTTATTTTGTTTTACAGCAGATGTTTTAGCTCTGTAGTTTTCATTAGGCCCATTACTTGTTTTTTACAACTTATCTCCTGGGACCCTCTCATTTACAATTAAATAACTGCACACAACCTGTTCTTAGATCACTTGATACATCTATACACTGTCTTTCAGATAGATGCTCTTCTTCTCGTTCCCCTTTTCTCTTACACACACACACACACACACACACACACGCACACACGCACACACACACACACACACGCACACACACGCACACACGCACACACACACACACGCACACACACACTTCTCTCCCCGAGCGGACGCCTAAGCAGCTGCTGCACAGGGAACTTCGGGACTGTTGCCTACATGAACGAACTCCAGCATGGAGTTTGTTGGGTGTTCTTGAAAGTGTGCGTCAAGGGCGATGGATCCAGGTGGAGGAAGACAGCAGGGATCTCCCAGCTCGCTGCCGCCGCTTTGTAGCTCCACCAAGACGGCAAATTGACAGCTGTTTCACTGCTTGATGGAGCCGTTTTGAAATTCCTATTTTCCTACTCTGCTGAACGACAGTGAAACGACTGATGGAGAACAGTGGGTGAGGCAGACACGTTGATCTGACAGGTAAATGGGGGTCATGTTGCTGTGTGGTCTGGATGTCTACTATAATAGACATCCAGACCACACAGCAACATATTAATATGGGCCTTGGTGTGAATGTCAGAGGACTATTGGCGTCATATTGTATTTTTTCTGTTTCACTGGCGTGTATGCCATGTATCGTAATATTCAGAAATGATATCCGACGACTATGATTTATTAAAGAAAAGTTAAAGTTTATTAAACCTGATTTTCCTAGTTTTGGCCATCAGTCCTATCTATAATAATTACATTGTATTAGCCAGGTTAAGTGAACGTTTAAACCCTGAACAGCAAATGGTAAAATCATTTGTCCATTATTAACATCCATCAGAGTTCACAGACCAACGTCCTGGTTCAACATCAACAATGACAGATTATTAGACATTTCTTGGGCACTCACATTAGGTTTTACCTTCAGAAAAACTTTCTGGCCGTTCTTTCTTGCCTTGTCGGACTTCTTTGTTGCAATGTTGCAACTACAATATTATCATATTTCAGCATTTACTTACGTCTCGAATGTTAATCTAATATTACACTATATTCAACGGAACACATGTACACATATTCCTCTGTAATATTAATCGCTTTTTATTTACATTTTTTTTGAATGTCTGCTGGCCACAGTGCAGGCCTCAGGTTATCTGATCTTGGGGTGAAATATTAATCCTCCTCATCAATCCAGATAGGATCATTGATAGCAGCAGACCAGATAAATATGTATACTTTGACATGAAGCAGCACCCTGAGGCTGCAGTGGAGCCTTCACCTGATATCAGCAAGAACAGGTAACTGAAGTCTGAGGGACAGGGAGCAGGGCTAAACAGAGACATGTGTGTGTTTGGGGATGGATGAGTTTCTGCTTGTGGCGACCTTGGTGGCAGGTTTCTGGCTTAATGTGCTTCCACACACACAAACACACTCGCGCACACACGTCTGAGGATGGAGAAATGAGCCTGTGCAAACACGCAGTCTGCAGATACAAAAAGATATTTTGATGTTGCTGTGCCATATGACCTTGTCGGCGTACCAGAGCTCATTACAGAGGAAAGCAGCAGTGGAATCTGTGGCAATGAAAAGCAGACATGACCCCTCAGATTGTTGGAGCCAACATGAAAGCGCTCAGCTATCAGGAAGAGAGAGGGGGGAGCGGGTGGTACTGTAAGAACGAGCAAACGGAGCTGTCTACAAACTCCACTGTGAACTGTTCTGGTTTGCATAATTTAAGGTTAATGAGGAAACAACGGCAGATAAAATCTCCCTCCTTTTATCCCGGCTGGCTAAGCTCTACCGGGGCGCTTTTCATTAAAAAGGCATCAGAAGCAGTGCTTTAATGACCTGTGAATTCATCAAAGTTTCAATTCATTTTGCATTACATCACGTACATGGATGCAAGAGCGTTTTTCCTTTTCAAAGAGATGCTGGATCATATTTAGCTTTGGTAGATCAGTGAAGCAAACATGCAGTAACTTCACCACAACTTTCCAAACAACTGTATTATAATGTTGCCATCCACTAATTATTAAAGATTACAGACATATACATACATTACAGAAATGTTAAAGGTTAAGTAGTCATTGATACAGCTTAAATGCACAATATGTAGTTTTGTGCCAATCGGGGTCTCTCAATTAAAACAATTACAAAAGAGGAGTTTAGTGAAGTCGTGAAGGGTGTTCGCACCAATAATCAAAGTATGTGCATGTCAATTTGTGGGGTGGTTTTGTGGAATGGACAGGAGGAAGAAATCAAAGAAGGTAAAAATAAAAAGATGTACAAAACATAATTTTTTTTGCGAGGTACATAAATGAGGAAGAGGAACGTAAAGCACGGAAAATGATGATATTGTTGTTATTTGTTTTGTTTTCTTTCACATTCTTGATTGGGTAACGTTGTTGATTATGCTTAATGAATATAGATGAATATAGTGGTTTAGTTAGTATGGATGGACGCTGGGGCAGAGTTGCTTTATGTGATTGCTTGAGTATTGATTAGTATAGAATAGTATAAGACTAGATAAGCAGGTTGATTCTTCCTACTTCATTTCATGACATGTTCATTTATGATGCTTATAGAAAGCTTGTTGTATGTTTATATTTGTATATTTCAACTTATTTTATTTATTTATTTTTAGTTAAATCAAAATTTTAAAAAAATAGTTACAGGTCGACAAAATAAAACGGACCATCACCTTGATTAAAATTATGGATTTCTCTCGGTTTGAAAAGGGTTCGAAACATTTGGGATAATGTAAGTACAAAACTCAACAACTTATATAACATAGGTCCAGTCGTTTTTTTAGACTTTTTAATGTGGAAATGTGACATAATGTACCTTAAATGTAAATGATGACATGAACAAAGTAGAAAAGTGCTCTCAGCAGAGTGCAGATCTCTGGCAGGTGTGTCAGGACTCCATCCACCATCCCAAAAAACATTTAGAACCGTCCCAAAGTAAATGTAAACCGTTCCAAATTCAATGAATAAAAATATAATGAAAATGTTGAAGAAAGAAACAATTCTATTTAATTTGCCAGCCCTATAGAAAAAGAGTCACACTATGAATATTTTATCCAGATTATATCTAAATGAACTGATGTTTCTTAGCGTTTTACATGTAGTTTATGTAAAACACTTTATTTTACACGAATAAACAAACAAAATAAACACTCAAAATGTCAAAAAAAGGAAATATTCTTAACACCTATTGTCCTTATTAAACCACCAAGTACAACCGTAAAGCACACTGCATTCAAACTGGACAGATAAAATAAAAACTCACCAAAACCGTCTGGGTATGGTCGCTTTCCATTGTCCAACAATCACCAAATCTTTTAGTTTGGTCGAAATCAGCCCTCAGTACAGCTGGTGGTCCAGTAGTGTGCAAGATCAGCCTTGGAAAGACAGAGGTGCTCAAACACGCACACACATGACTGATTGCCTGATCCACTGGCGGAGATAATGACACAGAATATGCAGTACAGCACGACAAACATCATGCTACCGCGGTACTGTTAATTTACACCAGAAAACTCAAATGTGTTGCATATATGCATAAATGTTAATAATACACAAAGCCTTGACTCTAAATGAGTGTTTCAGAGGCAGAGGCAGCCTCTGGCCCTCTCCCTCAGTTATCCTTACAGAGGTAATTGGACAGAGGGACACACCGTTCTCCTCTACAACAGCCACGTCTCCTCTGTGCCTAATCAAAGCTCCATTTGCATGGAGAGCCCCGAGAATCAGTCTCAATAACGCCGCGCTGCCTTGAAAAATGAGTTTTTAATCTGGGAGAGGAGATGAGTTTCCGACCCGCACCTGTTTGTTTCCGTAGTTTCTTTTTCCTGTCGCACAAAAGTGACCTGCGGGTAAATTCGCAGAGGCAGGATAACTGCTTGGCTCCCTAAGTACTGTCATTGTGCATTCATTAATATCCCCATATCTGACATGGCGGGGAAAATGGTTCTTGGCGAAAAAGGGTACTTGTCGTGGTGGGTGAGACTCCCTAACAGGCAATCAGATGGGCTGACAGCGAGTGTCAGCCAGTGTGTGTGTGTGTGTGTGTGTGTGTGTGTGCAGGCAAAGGAGAAGGCTGCGGTCTTTGGGAGAGGTGTGGGTATTTATTCTTCTCCCATTGCCCTCTATTGACCCTTGTAATGGAGAATTTTACAAGGGCAAGTGTTTGAAATATCCTTCGGATGTCGGTAATGTGTTCATCTATGAGAGCGTGCCCTGCTTTCATTCCTATACTATCTGCCTCCCTCTTTCTCGCACACAAAGACAGCCTGCGCATGTATAACATAACACTGCAGTATGTACTTTGGTTAAATAAACATATTTGTTAGTTTTATTTGAGATTCTGATCATGCTGTGTTCCAGTAACGTGTAACTGTTCAAACGCACAACATTGTGTCTGAGTCAGTTTTGTGTTATGTCAGACTTTGAACTTGATTTTCACAGTTTTGAAGAGCAAGTTAGTAAGATATGCTGTAGATACACTCAGTGTTGCTGCCGCTGGAGTTTGAAGGGGAAAGTAATTAAAACTGATCCACAGTTTAGTCCACACAGTTTACTGCTGCTGTGAAGTTTTGAAAAAGAAACCCAGTAATTGGAAGATGTAGCTGTGTAATATACACACAAGTTATTTTCCAAATGTGCATTTGGGCAAAGATAAGTTCTAAGTTTGTAGAGTGAGAAATTGTACACACACTTTCTCTTTCACTATACTTTTACAGTATAACCTGAGCAAACATAAGTTATTTCTCGTGTTTTTTTGTTTGTAAGTTTTTAGTCATCAGTGGGTTTGATGAAAACATCCTTTCCAAAACGCCCCGTATTATTGTAATTGTAATGAACAGATCAAATAAAATAATACAAAATAAACAATAATAATACATCTATTGGGGCAGGGGGTGGATGTAGAAAGATAATATACATATATGTATGTATCTTATGGAAGCTAAAGTACACAGCAGTGTATTCTTAAAGAAAATGTGAATTTCACTGCCTCTGCATTATTCAACACAAAAAGCTGAATCCCTGCAATAAATATTTTCAGATTTTTGGCATTAGCACTCTGACAGAGTTGCTATGCAATCCCTCACTGGCCTCCCACCAATGAACACTGCGAAGGCACTGCGGTATTTCTACTGTTCAGCCGTTGAAGGATGTTCTGGTGTGAAAGCCTGGTAACCGTAATGAGCCAAAGCTATGCACCTAATAAGCCAACCCAAATAAACACTGTTGACCAGCTACCGCCAACATGCCCATTAATAAGGCACTTAATCCCCACCATGGCTTCTCAGCAGCCGACAGAAGACGAGGAGAGCGCTACAGTAGCTGGAAGCTCCCACTAATGACTGTGTGCTGCAGTGTAAACAACCTGAGCCTGTGTGCTCAGCAAAACAACAGCAGGTAAACAAAAGGTAAGACAAAGTTTACAATTAGTCATCGCGCTGTCGGAACGTATTCAGCTCATGCAAATTGCTGCTGTATAATTTAAATGTTCCGGGCCGAGGTGCGTTAAGCTGGCATGAGTTTACCTTTTTGGGAAAAGCAATTCACTTGTAACCCTGAGTACAAACAAACCTTCAAGCATATTTCACGACACAAACAGCTCATCACATCTTCCCACAGAGAATAAACAGTACACACACACACACACACACACACACACACACACACACACAAAGACACACACACACACACACACACACACACACAAAGACACACACACACACACACACGGTCACAAACAGATTTGAGGTTCCGGTGGATTTTTGACACACATCCACAGTAGACAAGTAAAAATAAACACAAACACACCTCCTCTGATTACCCACAGCTCCCGCATCAAAAAACATCCTGAACAAGGCAGATCTCAGCGCGCATGCTGAACTTCATCACCTTGTTTACTGTGTCGGTTTATATCTGGATGCGTGAGGGCGCTTCAGAACGGCAGCAGCCTTCATCTCGCCATTACCGCTCCGCTTTATATTGTTGCCAAAACCACAGGTGACAGTCCACTTTTCCCGGGCGCTTGACACAAACCCTCCTCTCAGCGCTCGCTGCGGGCACAGTCATTTGACGCCGATAGCACCTGACACACACAGGTTTCACGTATTCAGCCCGAGTATGAGACGGCAGAGGGATAAAAAGAAGGCAGTGAAAAGCTACCGTTATCGCTATTAACTGACAAAGTCACCTTCACCCCGAGGCACAGCCCTCGCTGAGCACACAAAACACACACACACACACACACACACACACACACACACACACACA
>CALSBV010011423.1:4628506-4654736 GCA_943590825.1 Bovichtus diacanthus | reverse complement strand
ACACACACACACACACACACACACACACACACACACACACACAAACACACACACACACACACACACACATTCTTATGCTGCAACTAGCGTGAATCTGGAAGTTGATGGATCAAGTCGTGATGGAGTTAAATGTATGTTATTTAAGAAAAGATTAAGCGCGTACGACATCGGAGGAACAAGCTATTGGCGAACAATAAAAGGCGTCTCCCTGAATTTCTGCACCATGTTGTTTCATCACTGCGCCGCACCGTCAGCCCCCGTTAGGATTGCGTCTCACCTTTATTTTTACTCAGCAGACGGCATTAAAGTGCGGCATTGTGGGACAATGGAGTGTCTGAGCGTGTCAGCTGAACACCTGCCGAGCGCTCCACCAGGATAACCCTGGAGCCTAATTATCAAGCAATTTGAAATGGCATTCTGTTGCCTCCGCCACTGTTTTAATTAGGGGGCGTTGGCTTCCAGAGGTCACACCAAATGAGCTTTTAACTACTGTCATTCCTGATGCTGTTTTGTAGACGACAGGATCACGGGCAGCTCGCCAAAAACAACGTAGAGGGAAGAAAGTTGATCGCGCAAATGGAAACTAAGGAGTATTTAAAAAGGTATAAGACGTATTCACCCACTTTCCTCTCTTTTTCTCTGTAGCTTCTATTAGCGTACTCAAATGACAATGGGATGGAAGCAAGAAAGCAAAGAAGGAATGCGTTAAACGAGGAAAACTTGTGGATGAATAAAAGGAAGAAGGTACAGTAAGAGATTCAAATTGGCAAGAAGGCACAGAGGAGTGGAAAGAGGAAGTGAAGAGACAGAAATGAGAGGAAGGAAGCATAATGGCAGGATGAAGGGAGAACAACCTGAATTATAAAGATATGAACAAATAAATAAATGTCTAGAATGACGGGCAGAAAGGGAAGAATGGAAAAGAAACGTGATAGTGAGATGGGAAGGGAACTAAGATACATTTGAAAAGTGTTGGACGTATTCAGTGCTGATTTCCTTTTATCACCTCTGTTAGCTGATATTACCTGCTCACTCCAAGGAGAGTTAAAAAGAATTAAGTTAACTCAATGATACAAGCAGGGAGGACGGGAGGGATGAGAAACAATTGCAGAAAAGTAATAGTTTTTGAAACAGTTCACTCAAAACCTCTTGGTGCTGTGACATGAAAACTCAGGGGACCAACAAAGTCATGAGGATACATCCTCTGGGGAACATTAGATGGACCAATACATGGATGTCTGAATGATGTGCAGACATGACAGGGATGAAGGAAGGGTGGAGAGGAAGCGTGACGTAGAGATGGGATCAATGGAAGCAGGATTGGGTTTAGGAAAAATTACAAAACAATGATGGTCAAAGTTAAGAAAAAAAGAAAGGATGACAGGACAGATGGATAAGAGCAGAGACGCTTCGACACCAATACTGATATCGGTCCGATACGACTGTGCCGATCTGGTATGGGATTCCATTACCTTAATAAATAACACATCAGTACTTTTATACTCCACAGAGTGAGGCATACTGCTTATTAATCAAACACTGGTATCTGATTGGTTCTTGGTATCGGCCCGTACCCAAAGACAAGGTATTGGTATGGATCGGAGTATCCCTAGATAAGAGGACGAATGGAAGAAAGACTAATGTGGAGAAGGGTGGAGCGGAGAAAAGCAAAGAATAAAGTAATGTAAGAAAGAAAAGGAAGGAAAGAAAAGAGGAACAATGCAATGCTGGAGGGATAGATGGATTAATAGAGGTTTAAAGTTTAAGGTTTGATTGATGGAAGGAAAGCAGAGCACGATAGGAAGGTTCGGCAGAGCCGCTGTACAGGAGACGTCCCAAAGATTCTCCTAGACCAACCTTGTGTGTTTAAAATTTGCACTTGAAACTAAAAAAGACGCCTCAAATTTGATCGATCGTGAGATAAGATCGGAGACGGTTCTGAATACAAGACATTGTGGCAGAAAAAGGAAGATTCAGGAGGTATGTTGCTTATTGCAACTTTTTAAATCTGTCTCCTCTTCGCTCAATTTCTCCAGACAGCCAAGGTAATTTAAATCGATTCCAAGTCCTTCAATTACAGACACACTGACAACATTTGGAGAGAGGGAAATGGATTTTTCTGCTCATCTGCGAGCCAAGGCCAAATCTGAGGACCTCAACAGCAGCAGACAGCCTCAACTCCTCCTTCACTCTTGACGTTTTTACTCTCTCCCACACTGTGTTGCTTCGCCCCCATAAAACCTGTCAGCAACTATTTTTTATGATTTCAGGCTGGTAGTAAGACAATAACGGCCGTGGAGAGGAGAGGCTCAACCTGCTCATTCATTTTATATTTCTGTGAGGAGAGGCAAACAAACGAGTGACGTTTCCGTGTTTGGATGATCCCGTGGGGAGGAAAAGGTTCGCCGGCTTTATACAAAGCTCTCAAGAACTTACACATAAACACATGTTCGCACTGCACACAAGGATGGAAACATCAATATGGTGACACACACACACACACACACACAGGCTCATGCCCCTTATCTGTTCACTGCCTGGACGACAGATGCACAGGCAGAAAATTGTAAATATTGAGCAACCCCTTGTCCCTGAAAGATGAAGCACAATAGCCGGAGGCAATTCATCCCGCTACGGTTTTATTACAAACTAATATGTTCATAGTTGTTGCTTCCAAATGACTCAATAAATATCCAATACTTCCTGAGAGACGGCCTTGACCCTGTTCTCTGAAAGAATGCTTTTCACGAGCACCGGCTCTCCAACACGCTTAAACACTGAAGGCAGCTTCATAAAGTGGCAATTACTGTTTTGACATCAATACAGAACCACATAAAAAAAAAAAAAAAAAAAAAAAAAAAAAAAAAAAAGCCATGTTTTCAGAAGGCAAAATGGACAATTACAGAGACAAATAAAGTGAGCCACCAAGGGTGAAAAATAAAACTCCTCGGGCATAATAATTCAGCTTAATTAAAGGAGCAGCCCACCCAAAGGGTGGTTTAAAACAACACCCCCTTCTCTCACCTCCAGAGGTATTAGCCGAGTTAAAAGCAGCGGGCTACATGATGGAAGTCTTCAGGCTGACCTCCAAAGCTTCTTTCCCCCTCATCTATATTTATATGAAGGAGCGGCACTAATTTTGCCAAGTAAATCAGTGTGCACATTTCGTTGTGACCTCCAGCTTGACACTGAATTAAACAATATCAGGGCCCCGAGAAGCCCGCTTTAACAAGCCTTAAATTCCTCCGTCCAATCCATCAGCAGGGATATTTCTGACACACGGAGGGAAGAGCATGAAATAAGGCAATTATTGAACCCTTCAGCCCATTTCTACGGCTTGGCTGGCTGGCACGGTGCAGCACGGAGCCACAGACCTCTGAATTTGTGTCTTGAGGTGACTCTCGGTGATAGGGATGCTTAAAATTAATAAATGGCAAATAAATTATAGTAGATAACCAACAATTTCACTCAATATCTCCCTGTACTTTGTGTCAAGGTTGGCAGTTAATACACAGCATGTCACTGCTAACTATATGGAAAACAAAGATGTCAGCAATTACCAGAGGGCATCTGGAGTCCTCTTGACTTTGCTCGATGAAAAAACAAGTTACTAGTGTTTAAAAGCGAGACTCTCCCGTCAGAGAAACTCTCAGAGAAAACCTCCTGGTGCATACAGGGGGAGAAAAAAAATGCTTTGTGTGTCTGTGTCTTTCATGGAGGTGGCAGTTGATCCTGTGTGTCTGGGCGTCCTCTCAGATTGCCTGACAGATAATCCATCACACAGTCAGTGTGTCTGACAGGAATAGGTCTCAGTCAACTCTCTCTGTGTCTCTGTTCCGCTCACGCAGGGCCTGCGAAGGACAGTCTCTCCTCCCAAGTCTCTCCTGGGACGACATACACTTGAGTTTCATTAGAGGAACGAAGGTGTGTGATTCGACGAGTTTAAGTGTGTGTGTGTGTGTGTGTGTGTGTGTGTGTGTGTGTGTGTGTACAAATGCACAGATGAAAAGCAAGGCGGAATAGAAAATGATGTAAAATACGAACATAACGGCATATTTTGGCATTCTGTATATACGTGAGGGAGTTCTTGGAAAACATGAGGCCATTGTCAAACCTTTGACACTACTGCAGATTAATCTAAATCTATGTATTAAACACTATAATAAACAGAAAGATTGGAACTTTTGTAGAAATTGGCATGGTTTCATCCTTGCATTATCTTTGATTCTAAAAGTCTTGAGCGAGCAAAGACTACCGATGTGTTGTCACAAGGTACAGGGCTGTTTCACATTCTAAAAAACATTGGAAATATCCATCTTTCTTTGCTTATTTAAACATTCTTAACACTGAGATCAATGGCCTGTCATGCAATTAGTTTTAAATTCGAGTCAACTTAACTTCAGAGTTGGAGTTGCCTTTTATTTCAGCCATGTCACAAAATAAAGACAAGTGGAGCTGAGACAATTATTCTATTAATCCATTAGTCAAATCAACAGAAAAGGAATCGACAACCAGTTTGATAGTCGATTATTGTTTGAGTAATTCTTTCAAGCAAAAATGCCAAACATTTGATGGTTCCAGCGGAATTACTGCTTTGTTTTGAATAACAAAGAAACCCTCGTACCATATAAATCTTACTATAAACTTAGTATAACATTTTTTTGTAAACTTTGGACAAAGGAATCTGCAAAATAAATAAATGTAACTATTATTATTTTGGACAAAACAAGACATTTGAAGATGTGTCGTTGGACTCTGGGAAAACTGTGATAGACATTTAATTACTGTTTGAAGATGATTTATAGACTAAGCGATTGACCGAGAAAACAAACTGGCAGTTAATCAAAAATGTAAATAAGGGTTAGCTGCAGCCCTAAAGACGAGCTTATCCACAAATGATTGCATACTGTACTGTATTTGGCTAGCTACCACATGGCTTGACCATTTAAAACAAAAATGAACTCAAATGAAACGTATCCTTCTTTATAAACTGGATCTTATCGTAGTTGGAAACTTAGACTTTGTGGCCCTCAGACTAAACATACAGTAAGTTGATCTAAATCAAGAATGTGGCATAATGCAGTGGCAATGTTGGCAAAGAGAAATGTCATTATCTGGAATAAGCACCTGCTGTATATTCAAAGGTTATCTCAAGGCTGGACTGTGTTTCTTTCCCACTGACATTACATGTATTCTACAGTAAAAGCCAGTAGAATTAGCAGAGTTTTGACTTCCACGTCTTCCTTACTTCCCCCCTGCTTCTGTCTTTCCCCTCGCTCTAATGTGTGAAATGAAAACATAAGTGAAACAGTAGTCTTGAAAAATGTATTTTTATTCTCTGAAATTCTAAGCAGTTTTCACAGTGAAGCTATCCTGTCAATAGACTGTACATTCATGATTTTGAAAAAGCTACAATTAGGTAAAATTGTATATTATGATTTGCTTTCTGAACACCTTTGTATGAAACTACTGAAAGAGTTGGTATGCTAGTTTACCAAACCCTTTAGCCGTCATGACATGGCACAGCTTTAATCAGTTCACACACTGTTTGCCATTGAGCACTTAACAATTAAGACATCTATACAAAATTCACAGCGTGGGTAAGTCATCCACCTCATTTGATACCCAGACAATGCATTGGATGGATTAATGGATTTGAACTAACTTGGACAATGAAGTCGGTGAGAAAACTGATTGATCCAAAGTTAACAGCTCACTGTAATGCTGCCTTTCCTTTCAGCTGAGTGGCATCAAATGATTTCACACGAATGGGCTGTTTTTCAGTCATATTGTACCTTTAAATTACCTCAAGGGCAAATCTATCTTAACTGATATTCCACACAAAAGCCACAATACGTGAGGACAATGGAATGAACAACGTGTTGCATCTCCAGCCGACCCAACTGAGGTCACTGGAATCTTTATAATGTTCCAGGACAAGATTATGTTGACAAGCCAGAGTGATTTATTCCAATTAATATGCATTTAAAAAGGAGATTTAATCTTTTTTTTGTTTTTGTTGGCAATGAAAGTAATATCGGGAAGCTTGTGTTAAAAACAGTAAAGGCCTATGAGAGCAAAGGCTCGACGTGCTGGAGGTCTGCATGTGTAAGAAAAGGCTGATGGTGATGCTCTAAGACGGGATGAATGTTGCTGAGAGGACAGAGCGTGGTGAGGTTACACTGAGACGTTTTCTATTTCTTGATGGCAGCCACTGCTTTCTTGGCGGCGTCATCCAGGTTCTCCGCCGCTGTGATGGGCAGGCCGCTCTCGCTCAGAATCCTCTTGGCCTCGTGGACGTTGGTCCCTGGAAGACACAGGAAGACACTGTTACAGCAAGAATGACAAATACTGGCTTAACAAGGTTGAACCTGATGGGCCATCTGCAGCGATGTAAAAACCACACTGTGTGAAAGGCAAAGAGTTCCTTTGGAGGAATCAAAGCACAGGATGACAGATGGATGGAGTTATGGGTGAACGGTGGCAGCTTTGTCTGTGAACAATGTCACTGAGGCAGGAGGGTGTGTGCTCCCCTGGCTGCAGCGAGGTCAGGGGTAGCAGGTGCTGGGTGATAGGGTGGCGTCCATGCCCCGGTAGACCCCCAATCAACCAGAGACGGAGAGAGAGAGAGAGAGAGAGAGAGAGAGAGAGAGAGAGAGAGAGAGACCTGGAGACATCCTCATCAGCCCCTCAGGCTCTACACATCCAACTGGCTGCCTTCCCAGCGCTGCACATTGCGCAGCCAAACTCGAGCCTGACAAGCCTGTCACAACACAGGGCAGGGGGCGCCGCAGTGGACGGAAGGACACAGAGAGGGAGAGGACGATGGCGGAGAGAGAGGGAGAGAATGAGAGGGAGAGAATGAGAGGGAGAAAATGAGAGGGAGAGAGGGCGAAGGAGCAAAAGGTCAAATGAAGCAGAAATCGCTCACGCTGCTAAAACAACAAAAGCCAGATGTTTATGTGGCATTTACTGGTTTCACACAGGAAGACATGACGGCAAAGAAAAGGCCATTTGCAGAATCCGTCTGATGTGGTATCAACAAATCTCTACTGTGTCTGGTCCTGTGATTTTCTTTTTTCTCAATACATCCCATTATTTTCTCATTTTTACTCATATTCCTGTTTTTCCCTTCTTTTATTTTACTCCTTACTTTATCTATCTCTCACTACAAAAAAGATTAGTTTATCCGTTATTACTTCCGTCTTTATGCTGCTGCAACAGCTGAGTTCCCCCCTGGGGATTCATAAAGGCTCATCTTATTTCAAATAAGTCAATGGGTCATCATATACCGTTTCTCTTTCTCTCTTTTTTTTAAGGCAACGTTTCCATCTACAAGATTATCCTCGGGCCTTGAAAAAAAAAAAAACATTGCCTTGAAAAGAGAAAAAGAGAAATGAACTATTTATTAGGAGCCTAACAGTGTGCAGACCTCCTCTGTGGCCTGCAGTTAAGTATTTTTTCTCTTGCACCTGAGCATCTTCGCCTGGATGTGCACACACTTTGTCCCTCCTCATCGTACGTACTATGGAAAAAAGTCCAATTGCATTGTGTAATCTGATTACAATGCACTAAGTGAATAATCAAAACCAATTTTAAACTATAATCTAAATAGCTCCTTGTTTACATATTGATAAATGATATGCCCTACATGTACAGCTGCAAGAATTAGTCGATCAACAGAAAATTAATAATAAATCATTTTGAAAAACTTTTCTGGTTCCAGCTCCTTAAAAGTGAGTGTTTGTCTTCTATGATAGTAAACGGAATCTCTTTAGTTGTTGCTCTGATGGTCTGAACAAAACATTTGACATTTTATTGCAGCTTCACATCCATGTACAGTAATTACTGTATGTGTGAAATAAATAATGTTTGAAGTGTGCATTGGTGTCTCTGCATTGACTGTGTGTGTTCGTGCATACTCAGACGCTTACAGGTTGACCTTAGCTCTCCTGCCTGCCGTGTAATTAAGACCGCATGATATGTGAATTCTCCGGAGGCCGGGCCACCCTGATCAATAGACCTTTCATGAGGAATTCTATTACCAGCACCACTTAACGCCTAATATTTCATCTCTTTTGTCCAGCCAGATGATAAGTCATTCCAAACACTTTTTTTTTTTTGCAAGCTCACACTCCAAACAATCAATTCTGCAATGTAATTAATTAGAATAAGAGCAGGAAGAGACCTTGCTCTGGCACACAAACAGGGGATCAGGTTTTCCAATCAAATACTGCGGCATGCAATGTTCTCACTGTGTGTCCACAGACACATGTGTAGTCTCAACGCTGTCGCTCATAGTAACAACATGCCAGTGACAGTACTGCCCCTGCACTGTATGCTTTACACTCAGTAGGCTGACCCGTGAACTTCCTTAAGAATGACGGATCTACATCATCATAATGGCAGGCTTATCCGTCAGATGATTAAAACAAAGTTGCAGCACAACAAAGTTGAAACGACAGGAGATACAAACTCAGGGAGAAGCAGTTATATGTGCGCACAGAAAATACATAATGCAAGAGATACGCCGAAAAAAGACAAACATGCCTATGGAAAGTGTATAGAGCGCTGAAATAAAGGAAACAACACATGCATTTCTGCTAGTTCTTCAGCCCATAAATACATGAGAAGCAATAGTGTGTGTTCAGACACCTGCATCTGCTATCCCTGTTATCCATGTAATGTGTGAGGGGAAAATCACACATCTGTGGGAGTGAGAAAGAAGAGACATGCATATATACGTGGCTCTTTCTCTGCATGCGTGTGTGTGTGTGTGTGTGTGTGTGTGTGTGTGTGAGAGCGGACTGCAGTTCCACTGTGAGCAGTAGGGAGCACTGATAGCTCACAGCAGCAGAGGCAAGGACAGAGCCCAGCTGGATACAGCACTACTAGGTGTGTGTGAATGTGTGTGTGTGTGTAGAGTATGCTTAGTATATGAATGTGTGTGTTCACCTGCAGCCACTAGGTGCTGCCAGAGACCTACTCACAGACTGGACCCAGACACATACAGGGACATTCATTTAAAAAAAATGAAATATCATGAGATTAACTGTAAAGAATCACATTAAAAAGGGGCAAAAAAAATAAAATAAAAATCATTGTGGGATTGTTATTCAGCACTACCAATGACTGTTAATTACTAGAGACGTGTGGCATTGAAAAGGCATGTGCCATTCTGAACTTTGCTTTCAAACAAACATCTATTGGACAATAAATCCAATGCCAATCTACACCACCACCACCACTTTCCCACAAACTGCCTGACTGCTGTCCAGACTGAGAAGCTGGATCAGCTGAGCAGCCTCACAAGACCGGCGCGTCTTTAAACACACAAGCCAAAACTAGAAAACACCCAGCAGCTTTACGTATATTGCCATGTGATATACTGCCATTTCACAACACATTTCTGTTGGATCTCTGCACTAATGAGCGAGCTTACTTGTGACTATTGTGAAAATGTCACTTTAATGTCCCAGTCAATTACAAGCCGCCAAATTTTAATAAGATAATAAGGCTTGGGGCTGTGCTGGAAGATTGCGCCTGAGAAGGTCTGTCGATGCTGCAGTACTGCTGCCTAAAATTTAGATTAAATTCTGTTTTAACAAGCTGAGTTTAGTGAAGCTAAGATCTGCTGAGAGGAGACGACACTGCCACAGTGTCGGACCTACGGAGTTAGGGAAGTCGGGAAAGTCAAAGAGTGTGTTCTTGTACAAAGGTCCAGATAAGAAAAGAAATGATGTGAAACTTGATAACTTATCTACATTTGTTCCTGTGGTCGTGAGCTTGAGACATTTGCACTGAACTTTGTTTTCAATAAAGTGAGACAGCTTCACTTTTTGCAGAAGAAAAACCAGCAAATTCCTTTTACAAATGAACAATTGAATTCAAAAGGTAATTAAACACACCAATGCTTGATTCAGCACACTGCCTGAATTGGTCTGGTATGACTCAGGATGGCTAATGTTAGAAAACTTTAGCTAAATATGGCGACATTAGTGAGCCAGTTTGCTGACTCTATGACTCTTCTTTACTTGTGCTAGTGTTACGCTATGTTTCATAATTTACCACAGGCCTTTTTTTTTACAAACCCCCAGGAACAACGGCGGGCTTTGAAGCCAATTTTCGTAGAGGACAAACGGTGGAATTACAACTTCCATGTCCGTCACGCGATGATTAGGCCTAAAAAGACTTTTTCCCATAGACTAACAAGGGAAAGAGACATTTGTTAATCAGCAGAGAATTTTTTGAATTTTTTTTTTTTTTTTAGGTAAAATCAATATACCAGTATCTATCTATAGATTTATCTATAGATAGATATATTGATGTATATATGGATCTATATATATATATATATATATCCATCTATAGATCTATCTATAGATGTATATGGATCTATATCTATCTATATATATAGATATATATCTATCTATAGATCTATCTATCTATAGATCTATCTATATATATATATATATAAATAGATCTATAGATGGATATATATATATCTATATATATAGATAGATATAGATCCATATATATCTATCTATAGATCTATTTATATATATATATATATATATATAGATGTATAGATCTATCTATAGATCTATATATCTATATATATATATATAGATCTATATATATATATATATATATATATATATATATAGATCTATATATCTATATATAGATATAGCTATATATAGATAGATATCACTGAATATTAAAGAGCAGATAAACTACACCTTTTTACATGTACTTCAGCGAGCCTGACAGAACATATCAGGCTTGGTGTCCTGCTGCCCCAGTTACCTTGAATAACGGGTGTAAAAACATTTTCTTTCATCACTGAATGTCATCATATTTGTTCCGACTTTGATTGCTAATCCTCATAATATTTAGTACCAAACAGTGAGACTTTTCCCCTTCACAGCCAAAAATGGATGAGGCCTGCTCCTCCCTCCTTCATCCTGTGTGTCAAACATCAAATGCTTCTCATTTGAACGCAGAGCGAGAAACTCCTGAACGGTGCAGACGCTTTTCCTTTGATGTTCTAGCCAGTCATTAATCAAAGTATTCGGGTTTCTTATGCTGTCTAGACTCTCGTTTTAAGAGAGACACTCGCACTATAGCTGAGAATATTAGATTTAAAGAGAAACTCTGACATTGATAGTTTAAAAATGTATCCAGTCTTTAGGTTTAGTTGACTCTGATAAAGAACCTCATTGTACTAACAAATACCATCACTGTATTAAGCTTTTGTATATCCGAAGCAAGTGTACAGAATTTATTTTCAAGACCCTTTCAACTATTGTTGCGTGCCTTTTAGAAGCAAGAAGTAAGAATGAGATGCACAATATATGAAAGTAAGAGACAATTGGACAACTAAAGATTTAGTAAATGTATAGATCTAAAAGGCCAAAAAAAACAAAATAATGCACTGGTCAGATATGTGTCACAACAATCCAGTTTGTGCATATCTATATATATATATATATATAAATATCTATATGTGTGTGTGTACACGCATACCTGTTTGTGTGTGTATAGCTGCAGCAGATGGCTATTTAAGCTATTATGACACCGTCGGGACTGAAAGGGCCATCTCAACCTTACTTTTGGACCTCGCGTCTCTTTTTTTTAATTAAGTGGGAGAAAATCGGCCAAATCTCCTTTTAAGGAGAAAACAGCCACCACTGTTTGACAGACAGTTGGGGAACGGCTTGGTAAATCAATAGGCCAGGGAACAGAGTTAAGTGAATGCAGTCACCCTTTTTTTCCTGGACTCTGAGGGCTATTCAAGGGGATTTCTTTTACATAGTGGCAGACAGCGTCCTCACAGAGCAATATGTCCATGTTCAGACTGTAACCAAAGGGGGCAGTACAGTACTTCCTCATGTATCTCTTCCTATCAATACCTTAACTATTAGTGTGTCTACGCTCTGTGCTGAATCTGCTGCATACATTTGCAAAGTAGGCATATGAATGCTAATACCGTGGCCTACAAACTGGGTGTGTTTTAGTTGGACTCTCCATCAGCCCACACTTCAAGCAACCCTATCAACTAATTCCATCCGATCAGCATCTTGACAACATGGCCCTTCTCCTCCACATATGGGAATACATAACTCTCCACCAATGTAATCAACCCAGGCCTTTTTAAAAGACCCTTCCCAATTAAAAGTGTGCCAGTTAATCCATTCTGATCCTGTTGAAGAGTGCTGGGCCGTTCTCACTGCCCTGCGGTCAGCCTAGCAAGCTGAGCTGATTGATTCTGAACCAATCTTCTCCACAAGACTGCGGCCCAAGATGTAATGACCCACAGCTAAAGCTTGGATTAGGCTCGGGCCAGGAAAACGTGGTTGGACCAAGCGCCAGCAGTGACCTTCTGGACTCTGAAATATGTGGTGACTAATTAAGGGTCTGTTTTGATTGCCTATCCAGCCACTTCTTCGACACATTTCAGCAGTTTTGTACTCACGCGTGAAGACAATGGACATAAATAACGCAGATGCATATTTTGCACCTTGAGTATTTGAACGGGCACCGATGTTTTCACCGATTTTAGGTTAAAAAAGGCACCAATATTACACACCTGCATGAAATGAGCCGTTGTTGAGGGGGAACTGGTGAAAACAATGTCACAAGGGATGGCGATCATTATCCTTCGCTAATGTATCTCTCTAGGTGTGTTTTCGTGTTGTCACAATACAGGCATTTCTAAATTTCGATACAATACCTTAAAAGATATTGATATTTAATACCATTTTTGACACAACATTTATGGCCTCTCAAAATTCTTTATAGAGGTCTGTGGGTCAGTTATTCAGGTGCGTTGGTAAATGTGTTGTGTTAGCACCTTTCGATAGCACTGCTCTGTAGGAGCAGTATTTTTAAACCATTTCAAATATTCAGAAACAATATGTAAGGAAAAACACTTTGATTTGAAAAAAACCTTTGGGGTGTTAAAATAACAACTAAACTTTCCACTCACATTCTGAACAGCCATGTCTGTAGTGCACTGTAGTGCCTCGGTGCACAGTTGGGTTCTAGAAACAGCTTACGCGCCCTGACCTACAAACCATATTAGCAGAGTTTGCGAGGACATACCGTGTGAAGTATTGAGGGCTAACAAACACACGCACACTCCCCTGCTCTCTGCTCTGGACACACCACTCAGCAGGATCTTGACAATTAAGCTAACCACCAACTGGCCCCATGCCTCTGAGAGTCACCGCTGCCGTCCCACACACAGACACACACACACACACACACACACACACACGCACACAAAACTGAACAGGTTTCATTAGCATATACAGGTGAAAGGTGAGCCAATCAGTGCCATCTCTACGGTTATTCTGGCTGGCGCTAATGACGGGTGCGGCACTATGCGACACATGTGAGAAATGCACTGCTGTTTTTACTAGGACACTGGGCCACAATGAAGATGGATAGGCTCCAGAGGGTACAGCAGCAATAATACAAGGGCTCCAACGCTTAAACCAAGGAGGAAAAGAGGTGATTTGAATCCTGCTGCACTTGCAATTTATCAATTACACTATAAGAGGATAATATAGACTCATGTCACTTCAAAATGGTAAATAAATACATTGGAAATTAAAAATAACTGGCTACATTAGCAGCCATTATTGTCGTTTATATGCTTTATTCCATGGAAGTTGTGGCTATGGGGCTAACGGTCAGGAAGGTATCTTGTTGTGAGACAGCTATACTGTGTATGTTTCTGACGGGGAACTGATGCCATTATCTACGCTCTCTTTTAGCCACCAAGACTCCGCTGAACAAAACAGTAATTTTACCTCGCAGAACGCGGGACTTGCTGGTGTACCTCAGCCTCGATCTGTTCGTTTATTTGTTTTGTTGTGTGACTTTGGTTAATCCGAACTAACCAAAGGCACACAATAAAACAAACACTTTTTTCAATAGCGTCTGGTGACTTTGGCATTTTTAGCGGACGCTCTTATCCAGAGCGACTTACAGTGAACTAACTACAGGGACAGTAACCCTCTACACTTACACTGATATAGATTTTTTTATTGGGCTTTTCTTTTAGGTGGTTAAAATATGTTTTGCTGCGGCCCACGTCCACAACAGTACATCGCTTTGTTCCCTGGTGCTGGTACTCCTGTCTGCTTCTCTAAACTGGAGCCCTGCCGACCTTCATCTACTGTAGGTGATACACTGGCTATGAATAAGAACCTGATACAACCCCACTTCAAAATATCCACACTATCCCTTTCAGGCCAGTGTCATTATCCAGCATTATCAAATCCTTATTAAGGACAAGGCCTTTCAATCCAGGCAAGATGGAGATCAATGGTCCACGTTTCTGAGAGGAATGCTGCGCATTGTGTAGTGTGCGAGTGTCAGTGGGGGCCGGCTTGCTTCAGACACACTAAACCTAGATTTATTTGTGAGTGTGTGTGTGTGTGCGTGTGCGTGTGAAAGCATTGCTACCTTCAAGCCTGACCACCAGAGGCACCTTCAGCTCCAGCTCTCGACAGGCCTTAGTAATGCCGTTGGCGATGATTGCACAGTTGACGATCCCACCGAAGATGTTGACCAGGATGGCCTCAACCTGAGAAAGAAGAGAATGCATCAATTATTAAATCCAGCGGTGGAGACACATCTGTGAAGAAAAGCAAAGTGGTATTGTGCAAAAGATGTACATTTGCAACGTCCAACATTCATGCTGATGGGTGAACAAGGTTTGTCCAAACTGAAACACACAACAGTCGACCATTGACAAATCATACATGTCCAGTACAGCTGGACACATGTCAGTATGTCATGTACAGTACAGATTAAAATCTCACTAATAAGTAAAACATTTAGTAGAACAGCCTCATCACCGACTTCTGTAAAAGGCTGTGCACCCAGAGGCTTTACAACACTGTCACACTGGAGGAAGAACATATTGTTGAGGTTGAGAGGGCAGCAGCAGGTGAAAAAGGAAACACCGGGACCAAATAATATGGCAATATTGGAATGGAAAGTGTTGACATGACAGACAAGAGACGCTACACATCTGGCTGCTTTTTAAACCTTCTAATGTGACTGAGCCATGTATTATATTTAGCCTTTAAAATTGTGCTGTAAAAAAAAATCTGACTGGCAACGGATAAAATAAAATCAAGTACACACGCAGTGATCAGCAGAAGAGTCAGTTCCCACCCGCTAGTGACTCCATCCAAATTCCATAGCTATGCATTCGCAAATGTTAACATGTCCTTTGCTCACACGATTCCACATTTCCAAATTCCACACCTTGTGTGTTTTAAACATGCTAAGAAGCGAAAACAACATTCTCACTGTCTGTACTATGTTCACTTCAGCTGTCTTGTAGTTTCTTTGCAAAAGATATCTTCAACTTTCTTACGCAACTGATATCACTAAGTAGCGAAGCCAGGCAGTTAGTGTGTGTGTGTGTGTGTGTGAAAGTGTGTGCGTGTGCGATTACACTAACAATCTAGCACTTGGTAATTACCCTGGCTAGCTCAGTGGAAAAGTAGACTGAGAGCACACAGGATTAATCCTGCATGTTTGTTTATAATCACTGCTAATCTGTTAGCGCCGATTTGGATGAGCAGCTTGTGGGTGTGTGTGTGTGTGCGTGTGCCTGTTGTGAATGTGTATGTTTTCAGTGTGTGGTGATGATGTTTATAGGGAGAGGAGATCAAGGACTTGGATAGCTATCAGAGCGACAGCCACAGCATTGTCCTCTACGTGCTATCCAAATGAGCATCTCCTTATAAACAGCAGAGAACGGCACAAGAGCAGGAGAGAGCTCCACAACGAGCACTGATGTAGGCAGCAGCATAAAGACTCGGACGTCATGCAAAGAAATTGAGCAAGCTGTTAGGTCAACACAGAGAACAGTCTCATGCTGATTAAGTATATCACGCAGGGATGTGACCAGGAATGCAAAAAAACAAGGGGAAAAGGCAAGCAAACATTAGATCCAAACTGCAAATGATTGCGACTCAGGTGTTCAAAGGAAAAACAAAGAAAAACTAAATAAAATCACGACCTACAGATTACTCATGTAATTAGACATGATGAAGGGTTCTAAATAATAGATTTAAATAATGGATGAGGTGGATGCAAAGAATGGCAGTCCCTTTTTTTCCTAGAGCAGGACACATTCTCTCACCTTTACGATGGCCACTTACCAAAGACTAAAGGCAAGGTGTTTAAAAAAAAGAAGTGTTAATCCATTTTGTTAGCTTTTGTTGTAATCAACTCAAACTAGATTAGGGTCCAGTATCATTGAAAAAAGGGACATCAGTGAGTTAGCAGTGTCACTATGGGCAATTCATTCAGTCTTACAAATAAACTCTTGATAAAAAATTAGCTTTGAAGTGTCTAACTGTTGTATCATTCTTTGATAATATCGGAGTTATTTTTTGGGATATGGAATCACTTTTGCAAAAAAACTAGAATATTTTTGTATTATATTTTAGCCCTGTTAAAGGGTCACTCTGGAGATTTAGCAGAGACTTAACTTTCATTAAGTTAGTTGAGTAGCTCTGTAGGGCTGCAACTAAGACTTATTTTCATTGTAGATTAATCTGCAGTTTATTTCTTAAAATAATTGATTAATCATTTAGTTTTAGTTTTTTAACGATTAATTGAACATCAACATAGTTGACGATTTTATTTTCTGTAGTCAATTAGTCGACAACCCTGATGCCATCAACAGGGTTGTTGTCTTAGACTGTAGAAAGCATTAGAAAGAGCCACTGATGACGTTACACAACTGTTTTCTCGAGACGTGCAGCACTCCTCGTGACAAGTAAACTCATCTTCATGCCACTTCAATGTACAGTGGCTATCACATGTAAAGGACAAGTCAAGCCTCAAGGTATTCATGTTGTTCATTTATGTCTTTTGGACCGATACCACGCTACTTATCTGCTTCTGTCACACATTCGCTGCATGTGTTGAGCGACAAACCCAGCAGGCATGCATGTGGCTGATCATAGCTTCCAGGTGCACAGCCAGATGCGCACACACACACACACACACACACACACACACACACACACACACACACAGTTCTCCTTCACATGCATGTGCAGTCAAAAAGAAAAAAGGCTAAATTCACCCACTTTTTAAAGAGAATTACAATATTAGTGACAGTCTGCTCAATGGCCGGCATGTGTGAAGAGTGGCAGACAGTGAGAAGACTGCATGAGCGTTCAGCAGTGGGAGGAAGGCAGAGGAAAAGAAAGAGGTGTGAAATGATACCGGCTCGTTGGTTCTCAAACATCAGCCGAGTATCAAACAGCTCTTTTGACAGCCTGTTAGGTGTGTGATCTGCAGTTCACAGAGTGTGCGTGTGTGTATGGTTGTGTGTCTTTATTCTCTGCTGCCTTAGGGCACATACGTGATTGTGTGTTGCCCCACTGCCCTGTGCAGGTGTGGCTCACAGCAGGGGCACAACCTCAACATTGCCACCTGCCACTATGAATTTGTACACACCCAATTTAAAAATAAATGAAGGAGAGATGTGTATCTGAATATAAGTGACAAGATTCCGAGGCTTGAATCAGCGTATGTACTGTACATCTCTCAGCACTGACCACCAGTGATCCGCAGTAGACTTTAATTCCTTCAAACTGCTGTACATACGTTTTAAAGATCTGTAAAGTCCACGTACTTAGTTGAATTGATTGGAGGTGAAGGGTAATTGTAGTCGCATTACTAGCAGTGGAATATACTGTATCTATGACATTGCTCCTCATGTTCGAGAGTAGACACTGAGCCACAGCAATATGGGACACCACTTTATGATATCAATGTATTTACATAATGGTGACTATCCAGTACAAGATAGGGTTTTGGGTGGGTAAGACTTCACATACTGTATCACAGGGTTTGGACTCAGGGTCTTACAAACACCCACACACACCCACACACAGCATTACCTGGCTCCCACTGGGGGGCAGCAGAGATTTAGATGCCTTTTTACAGCCTCACAAGAGAAGACTCTATTCTCGCCCTATTTGCAGCCCATTTTTCAACTCTGTCTCTATTGGGAAGAAACATTTTTCTTCCATTCATGCGTCTCCTATTGACACCCATGTATATTAATGATACATAAGACATGATTTATGTCGCTTGGCAAAGAAGCAAATGCTGTTTATAGAAATATGGATGTGGCGAGGACTGAGCTGCACTTTGCTTGAAGTTTGTTGTTTTGTTTTTTTTTTCCTTATAAATTCTCTGGTTCAGGTTTACAAGCAAGAGTAAAGCCTAAGGAACAATATTTTCTCTGTACAAACCGACAACCGAAAATAAGCATACATTTGATGTAAAAGTTCTACACACTTCTGCCTATTCCAAGTAAAGATTACAGAGCCAGAGCTACAACAGCACACGCAACCGCCTCACTGTTATTTAAAGTGAGATAATGTGGTTAAATACTGCGTGCCCAGAGGGAACACAGCCATAACATTGACAATATGCAGAGATACTGGAGGTAAAAGTGCAAAAAAGGCAAAAATGTGTGCATCCTATTCATTTCTCTAATCATGTTCTCTCCTAGCACAGCTCATTCAGTTCTAAAATACAATAGTTATTGTGGTCAAGCATATTTGCCCTTTGTGGTAGACTTCCCAGTATATACTAGTTATAAAATATAGTATATTGCTTTTTCTTAGCAAGGTACTGGTCTGTATGGGGTTAAAATGCCACAATGATGAGCTGGCCGAAAGAATGAGAGCCACATTTAGAATCAATCTCTTTGGTTTGATATCCTCTCCAATCAAAAGTCTAACACTGCTCTGCTCCATTCAGTTCACAGTTGCTCAGAAATCCAGCCTTAAGGTATTGCACACTCCAATCCGTCTAAAATCTCCAACATCACACTCGCATTTTCCCCCGTCACAGAACCGAGAGCTGCCTCTTTCCTTAAAGGCATTCATTTCAGGTGAGCTAACCTGGCAGCGGGGTGGATTTCTTTCATCAGAGCTCAGCATAAGGCACCAGGTATAATGTGCCAGCTCGCTCCTTTTAGAGGATCTTTGTGTGTTCTTTCAGGCAGTGTTGCGGCATGAGCCGGTGCCTTCTACCTGGGCACCGGTGAAATGATTCAAATTTTACAAAATAGGATCATTGCTGCAGGCATTCCGATAGCCTGCCAAGGCTTTTTTTTTGTGTCAAAGTCAAAAAAGGGCCTTCACAGGGAAAACAGGCTTTTCTGCCTGCTATTATACACCCCACTAAGTGCATTCAGGACAAAGTAAGAAATGTAACCCAGACAATTTGACATGCTCACGTGGCCATGTATTGTACTCCTCCTGTTTTCATGAAATGTGTCTTGGATGTATGCTTGACAAAATGTGTGTGTGTGTGTGTGTGTTGTTATTGTGGACAAAGGCATACCTAATTATAAAACTATCAAATGGTCATGGTATGGACTGAAATATGAAGACTGGAAAGCAACATCACGCGTTCAGAAAGTCTTCATACTCCTTCCATAGACGGATAAATAGCAAACAAACATGATGTACTTCTCTCCTCCAAGATATAACCCGGGGGGGAATAAAACGCATTGTATTCCCCCTCATTCTGCACTGCTCCTTGTCACGAGTTGCACGTGCGTTGCTGAATTATCACTAAAATACACATTTTCATGCCCATACCCCTGTTAAGCGCCCGCTAATCTCTCTGCAGGAAAGAAAGAAAAGGGAAAGCATCTTGTTTCCTTTGTAACCAGCAAGCAGATAGGAGCCGAAAAAGGCAGGGCTGGAGATGGGTGTGCGTCTCTCTGTGGCCTATTAAGGGCAATTGTTCTGTCTTATCTACTGGAGACAGCCTGTACTGTCACCGCCTGCTCTGGAAGGCCTTGTTTATTTGTTTTTCGATCTGCTGGGAGCCACGCGCTCGGCCCTACGGCCACAGGTTAGCATGCACGGCTTCCAAAATCAAGGCTGGCCTTCTGGCTCTAATCACACATCTTGCAATGACGGGACGGCTGTTGGGGAGAAACGATTATTCTGTTTCTGTCCTAGTTTAAAATAAGAAGGGAGTACATTTCCTTACACGGTAAATGTGTTGTTAGGGATTTCTTAGCAAATCTGTTATTTGGACCTGATGTCACGCCGTCTGCCTGTCATGTTGCAGCCGAACCAGAAAGTACTGAGCTTAGCTACCCACCATTTACTTCAGATGACGGGACAGCCAAAAGGGACGTGAGAACTAGATACACGTGGACTCATGACAAACTGATGGAAGTAACGAACACACACTCACCCCCCCACACACACAAAGAAAAAAGTTGTGGCGGTGTCAAATTAAAACTGCTGGGCATTTTTGATACGTGCTTGGATATAGATGATGAAAATGAAAAAGAATATAGCCTCGTCTACACAAAAAGGCAGGACCTTGCCGTGTTACAAGAGATAAAGGTAAGCACTGTCACAACACAGCATTCAGACACAGCCAACACTTTCTGAGAATCATCGAATTCCTTGACATTGATCGCACTGTGTAATCGTGCTTTATGTCACAGCAGAAAGATGAGGCTGTGTGGTTGAAAGGAAGAGCAAGATTTCATGTGTTCTTTGTCATATGTGGAGGGAGCATTAAATGTGTTAGGCATGTCAAAAAAAAAAAAAAAAAAAAAAAAAGATGTTCATATAGATATCTTTTAGGCTACGTTTACTATTTTGAGCATAAATTCCGTCAAACTGGAAAGCTATTTCGTCGGTGCATATCTATTCTTAGAGAGGATACAGCACAAGAAAGAGAGAATGACACAAAGACAGACTGAGGGAAAAGAGGGTCTTGAAGTCAGAGAGTGAGGCGGAGTGAAACAGATGGAAGAAGAGAGATGGAGAAGGAAAGAGACGCAGAGAGGTGATGGGAAGTGGTGCGGTCCCTGGCTCCTATTGAAGGCTAGGATTGGCCCTGGCAAGGAGGGATAAGAGGGAAATAATTATCCGGCCTGCTGAAGCATGACAGCCCCTTCTTGGGACTGCGGAGAGACAGACTGAGCATTATGTCAAAGATTGGCTATGTCACCGGCGGAGACACCTCTTGACAGACAGAGGCATCTGAATTTTCACTTGCCGTTAAAAAAACCAGCGCAACAGGCAGCTAGGTACCTGCCTGATCGATGCCAGGTGGAGACAAGGTTTCATCTGGGGGACACGAAGATGTAATCACTAAACTCAGTCTACCATCCATACTACCATATGTTAGTTCCTGTTTACACGTACCATTGACTTTTCCCAAGCCTTTGGACTGATTTCCCCTTATGAAAAGGGCTTAAATATGTAACTCAGCTTGTGTATACACAGAATATACTCGAGTTGCTGTGGGCAAGTTATCCCAATGCCCTTTCAGAAAACAAAGGACGCCGATCGTCGAAGGGAGTTGTCTTTAAACTACGACCACAATCAAACAACTCCAGAGTCCTCGTGTCCTGAACGGGTGCCATTTAACCCCCTGAACCCTACTCTGCATCAATATGTCTCGCTCACATTTATGCACATCATTGAGTCTTCTCACATCTGCTCTGGCCAAGAGTACTTCATGAGCCCCCCCCCCCCCTCCCTACCTCCAAGCCCCTCCGATTCCATTTTTCTCTTCAGGCCAAAGAATAGAAACCAATCAAGGCAGGAATGGCTTTGCTTCCAGCCAAAATAGGTTTGTGGGAAGGCATGGGCGGGCGGGCAGGTGAGAAGGGGGGGGGGGGGGGGGGGAATGAGGAAAGGTGAGATGTGGCAGAGCCCACGTGAACAGAGAATGGATCCTTGACATGGCCATTACAGCCTTAAGGTTTACCATCCCTTGTGAGTGAGCAGCGGGGTCATGGGCCGTGACAGCTGCCCTGCGGCAGTTTGTAATCAACCTGCTTCTATCTTCTGACATAGAAGTACGCTAGTATGTTTGCTAGGACTGGACAATTCATTGAAATTTTATCAAAAATGCAAGATGGCCCACTGCAATTTTCAAATCGCAGGAGGCGCAATATTTGCCAAAATGTGTGTCAAAATACCATTTTAAATGAAATAGTCTGACGCTGCAGAGATGCCCTGGCCTACAAATTGCATTCTACAGACTTAAGAAAGAATTCTTGTATCGTAATGGCCGTTTCCACAAATAAAGCCTAACGTGTTTAACTAATAGGCCGCTGTGCCAATCTTATATTTATTAACAGTATTGCTTGTTTGTGGTGGTTGGTTCCAAAATGCCCTGATAGCTGTTCACTGTCTATGGGCCAGAAGTGTGTGTGTCATAATGTGTAGGCTCACATGCAATGTTGCTGGTTTTGTGTGGAGTTGGTGTGTCATGCGTTTTGCACTTCAACCTGAGCCACCATATTCTGCTGAAGTGTGCACACAGCTCGTGTGACAATGTCATTATTTGATCGGAATGGCATTTTGCTTAAGAAATAGGCCGTTTTTTGTTTTGGTAAAAGCTCTCACTCTCTCCATGCTGTTTTCTCATTGCATTGCTGGACTGGCATCTTTCAATTTTAGTTTCAGAGCTGGTGTTGTTAAAAGCAAGAGAGGACACAGTAGGCTGGGCTGGTCATTTGGTTGAGTTGGGCAGCTTGTTGTTGGAGAATGGGCCGGGTTTCTTATAAGGAAGAAGAAACAGAAGAATTCTCTGTTTGCGGATAGAATTTTTATCAATTTTAAACTAAATATCTCGCTGCAAATAAAAAAAAAAAAAAAGAAAGTAAAAAAAAAAAACAACTCACTTTAGGGGGTAAACTCTTATTACAGTTTCTGGACCACTAATATTTATGATTCAGGTGTAATGACTTATTAAATGGGATCAACTCTGTTCCAGCCTGGGCCAGTTGGTGTCGACAGTCGGGAGATAAAATAACACAGCATGTGGTGTTTAATGATTGTAATCGTTTGCCTTCTGATCTAGTTACTGCCAGGCATTTCCATTAACATTATCTAAATGTCTGTGCAGCGCAAATAATAATAATTAAACAAAAACGGTCTAAAATGGGCGAGTAAATATGAAAACAGTGCAGTGTGACATGACAGAGTATTATTATATAATTCCTCTCTCATTTTTACCCAAAATGAATTTTTCCTTTGATTCTTCTTTTAAAAGCAGCATAAATGAGCAAGGAAAGCAGTTTTTTTGATGGAACTTTTTGCTGCAGTCAGATTTGGGTACTGCCTAGTGACACACATTATTAATCATTGCCTACTTGCAGTTTAAGTTTGCCACACTTTATTTGTTTTGCTGTTGAATATTGTTTTGTCAAAAATAAGGTGGAAATACATATTGCATACGGGAGGTAATTAGTATTTATAGGACTCAAAAACCTGAGGGCTGTTGCCAGTTTTATATGTGGAGCGCATTGCATTGTGAACCTGCTCCAACACGTTACCAAAGTAAATAACACCTTTTATAGTCGCATCCTGCCGTGTGGAAAAATCACACTGTGAGCACATCACAAGCTCTGATTGCGGCTGCTTACTGCATGCATGGCTCGGCACGGGTATTCCTAACCGTTTTGGAAAAATGCCAAAAGTTAACGGAAATCAACTGACTTTGACTTTGAGTGTTGAAGAAATCTGCGCTTTATAACATGGATCATTATCTCCTGGATGCATTTTAGGTTTATGGAGGCCGTGAATAGATGCGCCAAGTAGATGTTTGCTGTTGTGTTCAAATGAAAAGGTGCCACGTAAACATTCCTCTTGCACCACCACTGTACACTGGTGACACCAAGCACAATGCTTTAGTGGATTCATGCTGTTTAACCTGTCATAAACACGTCAACAAACTAGGTGGCATGTCCAATGATCATCATCATTATTTGCACATGTAGCTTTGTCCTTGCACTTAAAGATTAATATTCAAAACTGTCATGGCGTTCTTGTTCAATATTCTCAACCCTTCCCATATGATTTCACAGAGTTTATGCATCACTTCAAATGAAAGAGTCAACCAACTAATCAGACACGACACGACATGACAAGGAGTTCAAAAATAGTGCAATCTCCATGAACAAATTTCCCAAAACACACTGTGCAAACATCCAGTCATGATCGACATTATCATGATTCACATATAAAAAACAAGCTTTCATCTTGTCACAGTTTGAATTTAGGACCAACCGTCTGCTGCCTTGGGGCAAACTGAATATGTCTGTGAAGATGAGTTCGGTAATGTTGTTCATCTTGCCTCTACTACTGCCTTACAATTTCAATTCTAGCGTTTTATCAGAATAATTTGGTAAAACAGAGTGGTGAAAGTAAGAGCCATTACTTGAGTATTGCTATTCCACTAATAATGTACATATTTCCCCAATATGAGAACCTTAGAATGTTCTTATTGTCATTGACAGTTTGTATGTGTACAGATGTAAAATATGCACGACAGGGTGTGCATGGTATTACCTTGGAGGTACAGTAGGGGGTTCATGATATGCATTACATACAATTATCAACAATGAAAAAGAAGCAAGTTTGCTAACACTAATGTCAGCCATGTGTTTGTTTGACAGATGATATTTGTGTTTATCAGCTGAATGAACTACTCTGGCTTACTGTGTAACATTTTTGTTTTAGTTTCAGTCAAAGTTGAGGGTAACGTTAGCAGCACTATCACAGTGAGGGCAAAGTCAAAAATGTCACCGAGCGAACAAACACATAGCTAGTGTTAACGCGAGCCAGAGCTAGTGTTAGCCAGCTGTCATATTACCAATATATCAAACTAATACATGGTGGTCATGTTTCCTCTGACAAAACTGTTAATTGTAACACTGACACTGAAAGCCAATGCATTGACTCCTTATTTATAAATAACTTTAGCTGGTAAGTTAGCTACTTGTCAACTTAACTTAGCTAATATCTAATAGTAACAAGCCTTCAACATTGTTGCTGTCTCCATTTGTTGGGATTATTTTGGGGAATTTTATGGACTTATCTGTCCAAATGTTTGGACATATTCGCCAAAGCCAGCTGTCTCACTGGTTTCCCGGAGATTCCCTTTTTTCACCCTGATCCCAGGAATTACTGCAATGTTAATAAAGTTTGAGGTAAAACAAAGAGTCTCCCTTAAATCATACCCTCTCGTGGGGGCGCACTCATGTGATTAGCTGAAAAGGAAGAAGACATTTGATTGGCTACAGATAGCTCCCTATTGAAAACAATGCATGTGTGAATCACGCGACGTCAGGGGGGTCTCAAAAAGCACAAATGTTGTGAAGTTTAGACGACACATTTGTATATAAATGTCACAACATCCAAACATGTTTTTGATGAAAATTGCAAAATACATATATTTGTGGATTTCTATTACATTTATTTAAAACAAGAAATATTTGTAAACCTTATTTTTTTATACGTGGATTACATTTACATTTATATAACCACGACGATAACTATTTTTGTGTGCATTGAAACATATATTTTTTTACACATAATAATCACCTAATACATTTTTGAATCCTTCTGTGTGCATTTAATAATATTGAGACTGATCTGACTCCATTCTTATGTTACTCTCATTAGACTTTCCAACATTGGGGACAATTATCCTGAGCCATGTTGGCATGGTTGTGGGAGCAGGGATTCTTTGTTGCATTATTGTTGGGGTGCCCAGAAATGGACATTTTATAGTTAATTGTCTGTAAGGTTCTATATGTACCTCACCTCCCCGCTTCCTTAATATGTCCTTGTTTTTTTGTGTGTGTTTGTAACATGTCTTGTAAGTAAACAAATGCATTCTTAACACTGAGATCAGAGGTGATAAAAAGGGCAACAGTGAACTTGCAACTGCTCCTAAGGCTTATTGCTGTGAGCGCATGGTATTAAGTGAAGGCAACCCTGATGAATGGATCAGTTCACAGAGGCTTCCACCTGATTCTATTGGTAAAAAGAAAGAATGTGTAAGGGTCAGTTACCAATTACCACAATGACTGATTAATTCTGAAACTGGCCCACAATCCTATGCTGTTCTGGGATCTCATGCATGATGCAGACTAAGGAGGAGAGACACTGACCTCTGTGGTGAGCGGGAGGTTTGTCAGATGTCAGTGAGGGATGTAGAACTTGTCTCCTGCTGCTCACCTCTCAACCAACACACAACGCACTGTACACGTACCAACACACACTGTACATCAGCACACACACAACCACACAGTAAACCCTGCCCACACACACAGTAAACCCCCCTCCCTCCCTCCCTCCACACACACACACACACACACACACACACA
>CALSBV010011423.1:4595548-4617929 GCA_943590825.1 Bovichtus diacanthus | reverse complement strand
TGTGTGTGTGTGTGTGTGTGTGTGTGTGTGTGTGTGTGTGTGTGTGTCTGTGTGTGTGAGAATCAACAAGGGACAAATTGGTGCCAAGACAAGGTGCTGGGATGAGGTGAATACATTAGCAAATCCATAGTCTTTATGCATACATGATGGTTAAGTAATAGTGTTGTCGAGTGATGGTGCAGTGGAAAACGACATCCGTCTTTAATAGCATGCCGTGCAGTCCATACCCAGATCAAATGGAGCTGGAGACAGACAAGGTATTAGTTCCCTGAAGGGCAAATCAGCTCCATGGTGCATCTCTGGACATCTCCTTCATTTCATCAAATTAACCTTCACAGGAGCAATTGGGGGGAAGAGACGTATGGAGTCTGACACCCACATTTGTCTTTTGCTTATGGCTTGAACCTTCCTCCTTAGCTGCAAAGTGTACATCTTTGCCCAAATTTATAACGCGAGCATGCATTTGTCATTTGGACCATGACAGCGTATGCATGAGTTACGACGTGTTGTAGGACTTTGGGTTCAAGAGTTTAGACAATGAGGAATGCGTGTACTGTATACATGTCAGTGGGAGAGAGTGCTGACACGTGAGAGTGTCACTGTCTCTTCACTTGTTATCGCCCTGTCTCACTCGCCAAATATTCATGTTAGAGGTCTGTAACTCTCCCCAAGTCCAAAAGAGCCCTTGGAAATGGAAATAAAATGGATTAAACTGCATCCCACTAATTGCGTCTCAAATGATCTCATACACATCCACGATTCTGCAGCAGAATTACTCTTGCTCGCCCACTTGTGCGCTCTCTGTGTGTCTCTCTTGCATGCTTTCCCCCCTCTTTTCTGGAACTACTGCATTCCCAATTAGAGACACCTGTTCACCGAGCCAGCTGGTGTCCAACACGCGCTCAACACCGGTCAGGAGCAGCATGGCCGTCTCCCAGAAGACAATGAACATGCCTACCGTATATTATTGTATCAGTCAATCAATCTGCCATTTATTAATGACCACCGGCCTTGCTCTCGGTACAGGACGGTGGGTAAGCTCAGTACAGTGCAGTGTCAGTAACATCAAATGTAGACATATCAACATCACATTAGACACATGACTAAGTATTCACATATTACCACGAGACAAAATTCACAGGGAGTATAAATGTAAGGCTATAATGTGTAAGGCTAAAATAACAAAACAATGTAATAACTCTGGCTATGTTGCATACTGGAATATATATTTACATGTACAGTGCAGTCAAAAGTTAATAAACCTGCTGAATAACTGCAATATTTGTTTGGTGAAGACTAATTCAATACAGGGAAAATAAAAGCGTATTTACAAAAGTATCATAGCAGCTTTTCATAATAGCATCACATATCCACCCGTTACATTAGCGACTGCCTCATAAGGCATTCTGTTTTTAACCAGAAATCACTTGACATTTCTTTCCAGCTCTTATGCAGCCATTTCAAAAGATAAGTGCACTTGTAGGTTGATTTGATTCAACTCGTCTCTCCACTTTGTTCAACACAAGTTCTGTGGGATTGAGCTCTGAAGTCAAGTCAAGTCAGTTTGAGCTGATATTTTCACAGGGTTGAGGTGCGTTTCAGGTTGTTATGATATCGTCCGCTGGGCAAATTGCTGGTGGTGTGTCATGCTTATGAGGTTTGCCGTAATTGGCCTATTTTGAGACTGTCGTCACCCTGGTTAAGATCAAAGACTCTTCATATGCCTGTACACAAGCAGTATTACATTTCATTTAGCTGACACTTTTGTCTAAAGTGATTTACAGTAAGTGCAAACAAACGTGAGGATACAAACTCAGAACTGCAAGAATCTTGCAAGTACATTAGCTTCAAATAGGTCAAACCAAGTGCTACATGCAGAAATGGGAAAATATTAATAATAGACTTTGTGCTGACCTGATATTAAAAATAGAACAATCAACACCTCAACCCAACAAACACGCACCTGCTGTCACTCAGCTTGTTTACACAACATATGGAAAAGGAGGAGAAATGTGGTTAACAAACATATAATGCATCTAAATTTCTAACTCTTGCTTTGGTATGTATAAAAAAAATACACAACAACTGCTGGACAAGCTCAATTCAGATTTATCAAAAAGGTGTACATTGCTAAGAAATGTGCAAGAGATGTTTATCTGATAAGTCCATCTGCTATATGGGTTTCTGAGTTCACGGAGCAAATCCTGTATCAAGCGAGTCCACCCACTCTGCATCCGTCTACAGTATGCTACCATATGCTTCACTAAGGCTGCACAACAGAGCGTCTAACCTTTGCCCTATACCTTACTGACTTTCAATGTACAGCCTTGACATCTGAACAAACACCAGCTATATGCTCAAACTGAAAGAAAAAACCCACACATTAATGTGTCCACATAGTCGAGCACATTGCATCTGGCTCATGATGAAGACATTTCAAGGAATAACACAGGGTCAGTGGACTCTGGGTTTAGCCAGTGGTATACAGTAAGCTTCCCACATTGTTGCAGTGATTTTAAATGAGCTGGGCAAAAGTGGTCTCACGATGGTAAAAAAAAAATAAAAACACAACCCTATATCTCTCACGAACGCAGGCTTTTAAAGCAGTGAAAGCAAATCGGCAAGAAAACCACTATATGTGGTAGAGCCGCTCTCTTATAATGGCAAATCTATATAATAACCTGCACAGCCTATAAATGAAAAAAGAAAATTAACTGATCACCTGGAAAGCCACATCTCTCTTAAAGCACATAAAAGCCACAACGCTGCCAGCCTGTTACAAGCAATGTTCATCGTTTCTGTGGCCTGGCCTCAATATGGCAGCCCCAGTGTGTTGGCTGGACTAAGTACTTGTCCCTCCACAGCTGGTCCCCCTATTTAGTACTTGCGCAATATTCCGCGCGCTGGGAATGAACTCCATTACCGTGGTAGCTTGTTTCCCCCCTTTTCTCTCCTTCTGTCAACGGCTTTGCATTGCTTGTGTTTATAACACGGGGAACCAGCAACTCCCAGAGGCCCCTCTGCTTCAGGCGGAAAGGTGATTTCTTTCCCTCTAAAAGAACACACCAAGGGGGCTCTCGCATCACAGGTGACTCTTGTGATTAAAAGCTGTTGGGGTCCCTGGGGGGGTTGGCATGCGTGTGCGATAATACACGTATGCATTTGCACCCATTTGGGTTTTCTGCACTGTGACTTAGTGAGCTGTGTGATTTCCATCGCAGTCATGCACCCCAAGGACACATCCCTGTAAAATAGGGCTCCTTCCGTTCTCTCCTGTGCGGCGTGAAGACTGGATGGTGCATTTTTTACAACCCATTTCTGTGGGTCACCTGGCTTGGACCAGAGCCACTGCCTTTCTGTGACTCCAAACATGTTGAAGCGCATTAGACATGGACTCAGACATCTCCATACGGGGACAAAAAGAGGCAGCGCCTGGGCTCCTGTGAGATTTAGCTAGCAGGCATGAAACCGAGGGGAGCTCCTCACATTGACTTTAACAGGATTTAGCTAGATGAAAGGCTACAGGGAAGAAAAGAGAGATACACAGAAGCGAGAGACTGAGAGGAAGTAGAAATGGAAAGGAGAAGAAGTAACCAAAAGAGGAAATAGTGAGATGACAGACGGGGAGGAAGACACACAGGGGCACCGTTATAAATGTCCAGGTATATATCATCAAGTAAGTAGTGATTAATAATACTAAAAAAGACATTTTTAATAGAAAACAGATGACAGTGTTGGAAAGGTAGTAATAGTGGTGCATCCCCTCTGGAGGGGGAGATGGGACTAAAAGCTGGCCGGGTTCAGAAGTGTCACTGCAACAAGGAGGAAAGTGTTTGGGACCAAAGGTGAGGTAAAGCAGAGTCACTGAGCTGGAAAAAAAAGGAATGTAGGCGGTAGTTTTGCTTGAGGGCAGTGGGGGCTGAAACACTAGGGGACATGCATAATAATCCCACACAGCCAAAAGGAGGTAAACATGCAGAGATAATTCAGAGGGAAAAACTAAAGACTACACACACTCGCACACTCACCGGTGAGCCTCAGACACTTTAAATTGAGATAACACACATGCCTGTGGGAGCTGGAAAGATGTTTCATGATCAACAGCGCCATTATGCAACAACATTAACACATGCATATGAACACACCTCCATATCTGCCCGGGAGGTGGGTCGCCCAGCTGAACTAATGCTAATGTGCCAATCTGTGCCTCTTTCACCTCAGAGCAGAGCACGCCTGCTTTGCCTTAAACAAGGCAGCAGCACGGTGAACTACAGCAGCGTGCAACACGCCCGCAGGTAACAATGGAGAAAGCAAATACACAGACGCACATAGATGCCTTTACACAGAATCACATACTGTATTGTATGTATGCACACAGAGAAGGGGAGACACAATGTGTCAGTTTGTGATTACCTTACTACGATAATATCAGGAAATGGTTATGGGATGCACTGTTGCCACTTGACTTTTTTTGCTCTATTTCTTTTCTTTTATTTGCCCCTTTTTTGTTTTGTTTCTTACAGAATGTTTTTTTGTTCTTCCTCCATCTCATTTTACGTTTTGCACTCAAACACACAGAAGCACTGAGCAGGAAGCAGAACATTCACAGCTCACGACGACAGAAACGTGACTGGCTCTCTGCCAACAGCGCAAAGAGAGAAAAACTCTATTTACGGCCCCTGGTTCACTCAGTGTAGTAGGAATACAATGGATTCTGTAAAAAAAAACAAAAAAAAAAAACAGTGTCTTTGTTGATTGTGAATTAGAAACACAAAGCTGATAGCCAACAGACACAACTAACCTCACAATAAACCCCGTCACAGGACCCCACTACTCTCCAACATAGCAGAATTAAGTTAGTTGTAGCACTACAACTTTAGTTTATATTAGATTAGGTTCAACACCAAAGACACAAAATAACCGCACGCACGCACGCACACACGCACACACACACACACACACACACACACGCACGCACACACACGCGCACGCACACACACACGCACGCACACACACACGAGCCTGCGCAGGTGTTCACACATTCGTACAGTACATTGTCTCCACGGCCCCGATCTCCAGGGGACATTTACCAGCAAACTGCTGTAAGTGGTTATTAATTGCATGCATATTTTAAAAAGACCTTAGGTTTGCTGGTTTGAATACATTTAAAATGTGTGTGATGACACCGTATATCAAAATGTGTTAACCTTGGGGGGGGGGGGGAATAAATGATATAAGTGTATGACTATTCATTTGGACCAAAGATGTGAGATGTGCTTGTGAATTTGTCAAAACTAGGGATACATTTATTTTTTTTTTTGTTGTTGACACAATTGATAACTATTGGTTGATATAGTGGTGGCTCTTATACAGACATACACCAACAACAAGGGTGTGTTTTCGTAAAAAAAAATGTCATCATTTACTGTAGCCCATAAAAATTACAGAAAACCGCCTTAAGCCCTGAGAACAAAATGGATGTCGAGTTGGACAAAACATCCATCTGCCACTTTCTTTATGGCACAGGCGCGAGGCAATAACGAGGTAATTTGGCTGTTGGTATTTGATGCCTGCTCCTGCTTCGTGCCTACAGGTGATGTGAGGGAAACCTCAATAAATTCAGCCATTCTGTCAACAGACTGTGCTATGACTGGAGATGAAGAAAGTGGAGCTATTTATTTTAGCATGAAAAATAAATATGTCCCCACTTAAAAAGCCGTGGGCCGGAATTCAAACAAAGCTGAATGGTCTAGTACACCCAGCTGAGCTACATAACATCTCACATATTTAACACACACTGGGCTACACACTGCTTTATGATTCCCTCCCCCCCCCTCTGTTGTTCTCTCTTCACATAGTTTCTCCATTTCATCTGTTTTCTCTTCCCCTTTCTTTCAAAGAATAATAATGTTTAAGGTAATGAATGCTGTAAGGGTAGATACGGGAGACGTGAGCAGACAAGAAAAAGGAGGCTTTGTCATCTCAGGCTATGTCTCTGCTATTCAGTGCCAGCAGTACACTCGCATCACTTCCACTCCTCTCAGCACAATGAGCCTGAGACATCAAAGCGGAGGACTGAGCGTGAGAGAGCGGAGAAAGACGGAGGGAAGGAGACAAAAGCGGAAAAAGCGACTGAGGATGAAAATTCACCACAATGTACCCGTTTTTGTGGAAATGCGTGGCGTCATTACAGCGGGATATTTCCTGCCATCCTGCCCGCTGAATGCACTTCTGTCACTTCTGTCTTTACCACAGCATACAAACCATACATGCATACAACCATGCATACTGTAGCATCTATTCATGTATGCAGCAGAACATTAATGGCCTTTTCCCCACAGCCGCTATCAAATTCATTTTATGCAGTACCAGTGGAAATAAGCATCCTCGTAACATGCCGTCAATACTATTAGCAGAAAGAGGAAGAAATGTTTTTTAAAAAGGTGGAACAATAATGATGGGAAATACAAGTGAACCAGTCCGTCTGGGACTTCAAATGGTGAATAAATTGTCAACAAAGGGTTTCACATTTGAAGGCCACAAGCACTGATTGGCTTAACAATGCTCTCCCCATAACTTATTGACACAGAGTCAATCATTTTGCCTTATTATATTCACTTTCCTAGGGACTGATTTTAATTTCAAATTCTGCTCATAATTTTGTGTTTGGGAGTGGTAATTTGTGAAAAAGAGAAACTAAATGCAAATGAGCAGCTCTCGCTCTCGCTGTTATTGTGAAATGATTAACATTCCCTCCACAGATCAGAGCAGGTTTCTCAGCTCCCCTGGTTGAAATGCTAATGGTGCTTCCAACCCAGTTTAATGTCAATCCTATTCTACTCTTTTTCCCTGTTAGGGAGGAGCTCTCTGTCTCTATTTCCATACACAGCAGCAGGGAGGACAGACAGCAGGCTTACTCCCCCATCTGGATCTAGGGAATCAGCCCAAGACAGAAAGAGAAGGAGGAACAAGAGGAGGGTGGAGGAGGATCCTCTTGTCCATGCGGGAGTGTTTCTTTGGAGCCAGTGCAATGAATGAAGACTTTAAAACCTGATTTTTACTTCTGCAGAATTTCACCATCTTTAAAATGCTTCAATAATAATAGATGATGGCCCCATACCAGGAGAGAGTGACTAGTCTTTGTAATTTTCTCTCTCCCCTGTTGATCACAGTTATTTTTTATCCACCATTTTCATTTTTATTTTCCCCGACCAACCATCGAGTTGTATTCATGTGAGACCAAATAGAATCTAAACACAGAGGAAATCTGAATGAGGCAATGTATCACCTGCAGGGTTGTTAAGGTCGGTAGGGTTTTAACATTCATCTATAAAGGCTGTGCAACACGGGTCTGTTCAATGCTGTGTCATAAATACGAGGCAGAACTCCTTAAAAGAAAAAAAAAAAAAAAAAGAATGCTACCATTTCCAGACTCGTACTACAGTCGATATGTTTCACAGCCTCTCCATGTTTCATGGATTTTTAAATCAAGAAAGATATAATTAAATTAAATTAAACAAAATTAGAAAAAGCAGACGTGCAAAATGAAGGGGAAGTGTGAGAGCTGTAAAATGCCACCTCTCTCGTAGATTAGTAACTTGTACTGCAAAGCTGTCCTTGAATATGGCAACCCTACTTCTCACTTGATTTATTAACTTCTAAAACAGTTTTGCTAATGAGTTTACGGTGTCAATCACTAGTTTCAGATCTTCTTCAAAAAAATTTGATGCTCATTTTGTAAATTATGGTCCCATTTAGAGTAAATTAGACGATAAAGGAGGGTATGTTTTAGGGCGTGGCTACTCTGTGATTGACAGGTCGCTACCACGCTGCGTTGTCGAGTTTGGGAAAGACTTAAAGTATCAAGAGGAAAACACTCAGTGTGTTTTCAGTTCATAAAAAACTTAATTGTAACATGTTGGTTTCCTTAAAATGGCTTTTACAGCGCTTGGTTGTACTTTGCTTCACCTTCTCGTGTCACTTCTGGTTGCAAAAAAACAAGATGGCGACGGCCAAAAGGCCAAACTCGAGACTTCAAAACCGTAGCTCACAAACCAACGGGTGACCTCACTGTGACTACGTCCTCTTCTTATTAACAGTCTATGTGTGAAACATTTAAAAAAAAAAAAAAAGTTTTATATAATGTCTTGACAAGACAACTCAACATGTGTAAATAAAGGTTTTTTAAAAAAGAGGATTGATATCAAATGCTTCTCTGTATTGCAACCACAACTTGCCAGAGATGCTAACAGAGAGGCAACCGGAGATCAGTCCATGGCTGCGAGAGTGACAGCAGCGGGGGAATTAGCGGTGTGATGACTGTCAACACACAATCTGCACTGCGGTATCGTTACAGGGCTCATATTGTTTAGTTTGGAGTTATTAGCTTTCTGAACATAGAGCTGAATCACTTGTAAAACACCCCAAGCTGCCACTCATCCTGAGCTGCAAGACTTTGCTTGCCTTTGAGTTAAATGTGTGTTCATTTTGAGTTGCATAAGAGCATGCACTGTGTGTTAATATGCCTGTGTACATGTGTGTGGATGCACATGTGATGAGGACACTTTAAAAGCTCAAATGAGTTTTATTGGCGAGTACAGAGCAGAGATTTATCATGCCACTGCAACTCAAAATGATGGCATATAATCACACAGCCTCCCAGACGGTGTTTCTCTCAGTGTAACATGGACATATGCCAAGGTCCCTAGTCTAATGAGCGCTTTTGTGTCAGTGACAAAGCGCTAACCAGACAGACAGGGCTTTATGAATGTGCTATGACAAGATACATGACTGCAATATCAAAGACAATTTAACAGGTGATGTTTTTTTCTTTTTTAATTCAGACTTTTTCTTTGAAGATGTGCTTTAAAATAAGGGACCAGTTAGGCTCATGAGCTCAATTGTTATAATCAAAAAAAGCACTTTTTTTAATGGTTTGTTCCTACCTTAGGGTCAGCAGTCAGCAGCTTAAAGGCCTCGTACACCTGCTTCTCTTTGACTCCTCCCCCCAGGTCGAGGAAGTTAGCTGGCTTTCCTCCATGCAGGTCAATGATGTCACATGTGGCCATGGCCAAGCCGGCTCCATTCACTTTAAAACAAAATGTACTCGGTCAGTTCAATTTATATGCAAAAATGTATACGGAAATATAGAGGATAACTAAAAAGCAGACATGTATTTAGCTAAATGGAAGGGGCCTTTTCAGAGTGAGACAGATATACCCGTTATATGATAAGTGAGTGTTAATGTTATGTTAGCCTAATGGATAAGTATTTAGTAAGTGTAATGAAGTTATATCTGACCATTAAGTCCAGGCTAAGGTCCAGAAATTTAAACAATAGTCCCTGAGAGGCAGCCATGAGTTAATTAAAACAACAGCGGCTGAAGGAAAGATGACATTTACTGTACGAACACCCACAAAGGAATCCAGCAGTGAATTATGAATCAAAGAAGAGCCAGACAACAGACAAAAAAAAATCAGAGAAAAGAGCATTGATTAAAAGAGGTTCTGCTACGCTTTTTTGCGGCCTGTGCCATCATTTAGCCAACTGCCAGCGCCGCTATCCTGCTGAGGTGTGCAGCAGCCAAGTTCACAAAAATGTCTTACCTCGTTTGGTTTAGCCAAGCTGTACTTGTGTCCTGGCAAGCTCCCCGGCCGAGGTCTCAATAAAAGGGAAATTCGTTTTAACAGCTGTCACTTTGGTGGCTTACAGAGCTCTCAAGGAAGCTGCAGGGCCTTAAAAGCTGTTGTTACTTTAAGAGAGGCTGGGAGCTGGGGATGCAGAATGTGTGCGTGTGTGTAGGGTGGTGGTGGTGGCGGTGGGGAGGGGGGGTAGTGCTAACAGACATCTAATGTGTTTATGAGGCTACGGGGTAAGACGCACGAGCACCTGTTAGTGCTGCTGTACACTGTAAAAGCTTTGATTTATGACAAGAGAGGGGCCCTTTAATGAGAATGCTAACAATCTGGCTCACTGGAGACTTTCAGGGCGGATTATAGCTAATTAGAACACATTGGTTACGGCAGCATTCCTTCTGGAGTCCTCAGAAAGCTGCTCGTAATGTGGACTGGAGGAGAGCCCAGGCTGCCTTTACTTTGACCAAGTTTTAACTGTGCCCGAGCTTTTCACTTATGTGACTTGAGAGACACATTAAAGCTTTATGCCAGGAGGGGTTCGCTTATGGGAGAATTCATTTAATGGTTGGCGTTTCTGTGCAGGAATGAGTTCTGTTCAAGGGTTTTGTTTCCATACCAAAGCAGGCAATGTTTCCATCCAGTCCGATATATTTGAGGTCCCACTTGGCTGCCTCCATCTCCGTGGGGTCGCTCTCAGTCATGTCGTCCATGGCGAACACGCCTTTCTGACGGAACTCGGCATTGTCGTCGAAGTTGATCTTAGCATCAAAGCAAACCACTGGAGCAATGAGGAGATGACAAAGGCAGAGTTAGGAATCAAGACAGAAACAGAGGAAGCACAAAAGTGAGGATGAGGGAAATGACAGGCAAGGGAAGAGGAGGAGGGGGACTTCAGACATAAAAAGAAAAAATAATTATCATTTCTAAAACCTGAAATTAATGAACTGAGGGGAGTCCCCTCGGCGTACTGGTCTTAATTATTTCAGAGGTTGGCTCACTAAGGCGTGTGTTTTTGACACGGCCTCGAAGGGATATAACCATTATAGTAAATGGACATTTCCTTTACACTTCAAAGAGACCACACTCATGAAGCTACGTGGAAAAATAGCAGGCAAAAAACAACATAATAAATTAGTCAAAGGCCTTTTTTTATCACATCAACACCTAAATAGTGACAGTAAATTAAAGGAATAGTTTGACATTTTGAGAAAGTGAGTTTATTCGCTATTTTGTGAGACGCAGATGGGAAGGTAGATACTACTGACATCTGTCCGTACACTAAATATGTAGCTGGAGCCAGCAGCCAAATAGCATAGCTTAGCAAAAACACCAAATGCGACTGTCCAAAGGTAACAAAAGCAGCCAGCAACTCTGACGCGTACTAACTCGTAAGTCATATTTTATTTAATTTGTGCAAAAAATATATGTGTAAAACCATCATGTTGCAGTTTCATGGGGTTAGGCGAAGTCAGATTGTCTTGTTATTGCTGTGAGATCGCCATGCAACTCCTACCATTGTCTTTCCGCCATTTTCTTCTCTGCTTAAGAAACTTATCGGTCTACTTCTTACTTCTAACAGTTTCTCACCCTAGAACTCTTGAGAGTGAAGATGCTTTATGAATAACTTTCATCTTTACTAGGATCTAGTCTCAAAAACTCTTAGAAAACATCATAATTCGAAGAATTTTCCTAGAATCACGAGTAGCAACTCTTTGTACTAAGAAGCTTCATGAATACAGTCCCAGGAAATCAAGGTGACCAGCCATGATGTGCTCGGGCACATTACCTCACGTAAAACTGCAGCCGTTTCCCCTTATGTCAGCCTATTCATTTAAAGAAATTAAATTCCAGCTAGTTTTTAGCCAGCCGGGATCCGTTTTTAAATAGATTTTTTCCACATCCCCTGTAAACTTTTAACCATTAAAAATATAACTACTATGGCAGAGCGGCTATTGTTATTTATGTCTATACATCTTTTAGCATCAACTTTTCTAATGAATAGCACATTGCAGCTAAACAGACAGAGAGATCACCCACGAGCAATAGTCAGAAAAAGGTAACAAAATATAGAAACATGGTAATTGAATTTGCGAGTGACGTGCACATAAAGAAAAGAACAAACGAAATGTGCACATAGACACGATGCATGCCGCAGGCACTCTCCTGGGAGTGGAGAGTAGACGTATGCGTCCTCCAGGTGAAGTTGCACTCCCACTACACAAATTTATTGTTGTTTTTGTTTTTGACACATCTATTATTGTAGTCCATCCACAAAATGAATTCAGCTATAACTAAATGAGACAAAAAAAATACAAATGTTCCACCCTTGAGAAATTTCCCTTTCCAACACACGTCTTGTCGAATGTCTGCCGGAAATTGCAGCGCTCCCTCGTGACATGTGAACAAATCGAACCGAAGAATGAGTTGATTTTAATGTGAAGCTCGTCTACAAAGCCTGCCTCAATCACAGCCACTGCTTCTTCCTGCTGGAAGAACAGGAAACTCATACCTCTCTGTGAAATTTCACCGTTTGAAAAGGACTCATTTTATTCATTAATATTCATAAGAAATCATGAAACAACACACTTCAATCTTTGATAAAGCATACTTTGAACAAGAATCTGCTTTTGAGGAGACTAAATAACATCAAAGAAGCGATGCATCTTCAGCGTGTTGTAAATACGTCTCGATAGGACGCTTCACAGTCAATCTGTGTTCGCAGTCACATAAAAGACAATCACTCTTATTTCTTTGGGAGAAAAACAAAGTTTAGTACAAGTTCAACGACAACAACAGCTAGAAAATGCTGCGTGACCATGTATTTCTTATCTGAATGATGAGCACTTGAAATGTTTGCCTGCTAACCTCCACTTGAGTCATGTTGTGAAATGTAGTGTGTTACGTGACAACGAGGGACTGAAATGTACACAATTCTCTGTTCTGGGAATTCAAGTGTTTTCATCTTTCGGGGAACACTTAAGATGGGGAGAGAGAAACACATGCAACGACTATAGAAACTGGACTACGGCAGGCTTTGAGACCATGAATTAAAGCTAGACCCGTAGTTTTAAAAATGCAGGCACTGAAAGCGGAACTCAGAGTTACATTTAATATATTAAAGATGCACATGTTTTAAAGGCACAATCTAAAAACATTTGACAAATCAGGTGGGAAGGTTTAAGTTAACAAGTGACAAGAAAATCGAGAATTCTGGGATTGTTTTTAATGTTGTACAAGACTTGTCACTTGTTGAGAAGGGCCAACTACCAATTTAGACCTCCATTCATTTTACATCACTACCGCTATTTTACAGCATAACTATGTTGAGCTGAAGCTCTAGATTTAGACTTCAATTATTGATTTTAATTATGGTAGTAATAGGATTTCTTTTTAATCTAAGACACAAAGGTAATTGAGTTAATAAAAAAAAAAAACACTGCTCAGTTATGTGTAGCAAAAGGTTAAAAACTAAAGGTTAAGCGATAAATGGTTTTATAAGCTATATATGTTTTTTTCTTTTTTTTTTGCGGTCGGAGTGTCGGGCTAATTCTAAAAAAGAAAAAAAAAAGAATGTTATTACCTCAATTAAAAAAATTCACATTTAAGGAATTTCTTCTTTCTTTTTTTTTTTTTTAAAGATTATTCTTATGGGCTTTTTGCCCAAAACAGCCAAAGACAGACGGGAGAGAGGGGAGGACATGCAGCCAAGAGCCTCGGACCGGGGCGGCTGCTCTGTGGACTCAGCCTTGTGCTTGGTGCACTTTAGTTAATCATCAACAACTAGGACTCATCAACAAACATCAACATCTTATGAATATGGATATCTCTGCTCCCTGAAGCCATTTGGATTTTGATCCAGACAAAGTCATGCTGACTACAAACTGACATCAATGTGTTGCAATTACACTTTGCATTCTTCAATGCATTCAGACCCGAGGAGAGAAGTGAGCCTGTATCCAGCAGTCGGCGGTCAACAAGTGGCTGCATGCAAAGTGTTTAAGTACTGCGGATGTTAAACATGATTCAGGGACAGTTAATGAAAAAAAGGCACATACACACATAACGCACACAAAATGCACACACAAAGACAGGAATACGAGACAGAGTACCTTGTCCTTCGGGAGTTTCTCCGAGAGGATTGACTTCAACTTGAGTGGCGTCGACTTTCAGGAACAGATCATAGAGCCTCTTAATCTGATCTGCTGCCTGCAAATTCCACATAAGAGAGTAATTATTACCTCATGGTTCGGCTCTGAGCAGCCGGCCCTGCCAAGGCCACTCAGCCTCCCACACAGCCTACATGAAGCATGGCAAATCACCTTGAACATCACGCTGTCTGAGTTTGTTTTCAAAAGGTGTGACAACTGGCAAAAAAGACATGGATTAAATCACATACGAATGTGGTTACGTAAATATACAGCAATATAATGCACTTTCAGTAGGGATGGGAAAAGAAAAACAAATAACCGATCCAGCATAGAATCATGACGTATTGCGTGGAAATATTGCATCGATACTCGGATGCCAAGTATCAATCTTTTGTGATATAAAATATTAATATCGCAAATACAAATTAAACTTTTTTGGTAACAATTGCTTTTTGAAACCACTAGATGGTGCTGAGGTTTTTGCTGGTCAGGTCAGCACCAGGAAACAAAGATGGAGTCCAACTGTAAAATTCGTAGTTGAAAAAAGGTAATAAGTCGCTATATATGTTATCGCAATACTCAGCATGTTGCATAATGTTTAAAATCACAATATAATCATATTGCAAAGTAAGAAGTATTATTATTAAGTAAGAAGTATTATGACATTATCGCATTGCGGGGCCTCTGGTGGTGATTCCCACGCCTACTTTTCAAAAGATTCCACCAGGCTGGAGGTTTTTTTTTTTTTTTTTATACAGGATTGATATTTTAACAAACAGTGTATCAGGCTAAAGTGAACACAGCAGCATAGAAATACCACAACAATTAAACAATTAACAATTAAACTCAGTCAAAAGCCCCATTTTTAAAAGCCTTTCAATTCATCTCTCTATTGCAGCAATTTTTCTTTAGTAATGCAAACAGCTTGACATGGCATTGAAAGACTTCTGAATGCACAGTTCCAGACACAGTCCACCAATCTCACTTTTCTTTTTTTTTCTTTGACACACACACACACACACACACACACTTGCATCTACACAAAGATAATTTCATCCCAAAGTTCATTCAAGACAGTAAAGGTACTTTAGCAGAATTATGCAATTATCTCTGAATTAAAGAGTGTGGCAGCTGACTCACAGCAACCAAGGAAAGGCATACCAGACAATGCAGAAACTTAACCAATTACTTTCTATTCCTGTCCTTGCCTTTTTGAAATCAATATCTATTCAACATCCTGCAAAAAAAAAAGAAAAAAGGATTGCATACAATTTGATGCGAACAAAGCTCAAAACAGCCTTGACTCTCACTCTGCTTTTCAGATCTACTTGGTTGATTTATACGTGTTCCATGTGCTAAGAGTCTGAGCTAATCTGATTTCTCACGCCACTGTGCCTGTGGAAAGGAAAACGAATTAGTGATCTGATGCCAACAGACAAATGGCTTTGACACATACTCCTCCTGAATGTGAACGAATGCTGCCTGAGCAAGGTCTGTAAAACTTAAGGGGACAAGGAAAAAAAACTAAACGTTTGTTTCACTGTCCTTAAAATGATTGGCTGCCTATTATGACACGTTGTGTCTCTTACTACTTGATTCACTCACAAAATCAAGGCAAGGCATGTTCTCTGGATGGTACCATTAGTGATGTCAGCTGATCTCCCTCAGCCGAGCACAGCGACACTGCCAGATATATGACAATAGACCACCTGGCAAGTGAGCCTAGTGTACGGACACCAATAATATCCAAAGTATGGTCTGTTTGTCAATGAGGATACATCCCTCTGTGCATACGCGGTGTTTACCGTCGATTATCTTTGCATTGTGTCTTTGAAGCCTTCATTGCGCCCATTACCTGTCTCTGCAGAGGTCCTTTGAAACCCAAATTAACTGCCATGCGAAGTGCCTGGTCGTCTTGCACGCCTTCAAATATATCTATGACTTCCTATAAGATTCGCAGGGAAAGAGAAAAAGGGGGGGGGGGGGGACAAGTAAAGAAAGGGAGTGAGAGAGAACGAGGTTCAAAAGCTTGGCTATAATTGGACACAAAGCAGATGTTCATATTAAACTGTCGACATCATAATTAAGTTGCTTGTGGCAAGCTGCGAGACATTGAGAAAAGGGGTGACGTGGAGCTGAAATGCTGGAATTATGATCATCAGACTCTCGTATCTTCAGATGGAGAGAAGCTTTTTCCATAGGTATAACAATAGATGAAGGACTTAAGGGTGCACAGTGGTCACATGAAACTGCGGCTGTCATTAGCTGGTATGAAACAATTCTGTATAAACTAGGTCTGGACCATATAGATTTTTAATGAGATGTGTGAAGGACATATGTGTTGGACAGCAACACCACAGCCGTGTATTTCGCATACAAACTCTTCTGTGGGAAGTAATAAATGACGTAAATCTCAGCTGGATCTTCACAATCTGTTCAAACATCTGCAGACGATAGCAAGCAAAGATAGATATAAAGCAATAGAAAATGGAGGCAAACGCCATCTGTAATGCTTAAATTGTACATCTGTTAACAATGACAAGGACCTGTTGTTAAGTAGCCAAGTGACTACAGCGGATTAAGTTCTATAAATGGAATCTAACTCATTGCAAAATATAACACAGAAAGCTGTGTATTTGTTCATGTTAAGCTTCAGTGTATTTCTGTATGTGACCATCATGTTCAGCTGCTGCAGAGCACATGCAGGCAGGACAATACATTTAATTGAATTGGCAGAAAATCTTCAACCGATCACAGCCTCCATCTGTAAGGCCCACTGGGCATCAAACATTGGCATGATTTCAAGACAAATACAACTTTTATTGATTCAAGAAAAAGAAAGATCTTTGGGCAAAGATGGCGAAGAGTTTGCACTCTTTTTAAGAGTTCCATTGTGCCGGAGAAGATCAATGAATTTCGACTTCTGCATTCTGTCGATACATTTCCTTTTGATATTCTTCCCATTTGATATCGTAGTGATTGGTGTAAACCACAAATCATATACCTTAAAGATGAGTTCTGGGGAGCTGGCGGCTACCTCTTCGATATCCATACCTCCCTGAGGGCTGCCTACCATGACAGGACCATTACAGGCTCGGTCCATCAGGATGGCAAAGTAGGTCTCCCTGGTAATGTCCAGGGCCTCAGCAACCATCACCTGGATACGGAACAGCAGGAGAAAGAGGGGCTGATGGAGGAATGCAGCTACGGCACTAACTTGACATCACGATCACACAAAAGGTACCTACGGTAGCCCCAATAAGAACCCCATTGATGTTTCTTGACTTCCCACCTTAGTATTTGGTGCAACTCAAATTCATATATTATAGCGCATCTTCCAAAATGTTCACAGTATTCAATTATAGATTGAACACAATGACACTAATAAGCAGGAAATCTCACATGCTGTGAATGAGAGAAAGGGAGGCACATAGAGAGGACTTTAACGCCGAGAGTCGGCAGATAAGCAGAAAGAGGAAGAGGGAAGAGGCTCATTTGGAAAAAAACGAGAAAAAAACCCCTAGATAGGAGTTGTGTGGTGGTTAATGGGCTGCGAGTTTTCGGATGAAGTGTTTGTTTGAACATGCACAGCCCTTATGTTCTGCTTCCACCCTATCACCCAGCAAATGAGGATGGATAGCCTTCTCTACACTCCATGTTCACAGACAGCGCCCCTATCTCCTTGTCCAAATGTTGTCTCCTCCAGTCACTCAAACGCTGATTTTTCACTCAGGCTTAACATATTCTATTCCCACCATCTTTTCTTTTTCACCTCAAACCCCTGTTTCAGCCTCCTTCAGGCTTCTCCCACATCCATATTTTACCCACCCTGTCTAATCTTGCCTCATCGTCTCTCCTCATCCCTCTATCAGTGCCATGACAGCAAATCCATGTAGATGCTGAAGTGCTGTCCCGTTTTCCTGTGGTGTTCTCTGCTCTGTGGTGCAGTGCGCGTTGAAGGGTTGATGCGAGCTCCATTGGCAGGTTGACAGCTAAGCGCTGGCTGTCATCTGGCAGACCAGGTTGTGACTGCACTGTTACTGTACTCTTCAGGTCAGTCATCGGCTGCTCTTGCCAGGTCTGATTTCAGTGCCACAGGCGAAAGAGGATTTTCTTGGTAGGACAATTTAGATTGGCCCTTGGAGGTCACGTCTCTTCTCGCTCACATCCAATTCAACTTTTGCCCAGTTTATGTGGTTGTTTGTTTACCTTTTCCTCTGCCGCTGACACATGGAGTTATTTCTAAGCTTCGGGAACTTCCTAGACCGCAGGTGCTTTCTATAAAAAGTGACACTCGTTTTATTCCGCCGAAACTCTGCGGTAGGAGTGGGAGCAGAAGTAAGGCGGGATGGGGGGGAAGCAGGGGTAAACAGAGATGGGGAGAGACAGATGGAGAGAGAGCAGGACCAACACAAGAAAAAGTCTGAGGACGCTTCATCACCTGGAAATGTCTGTTTTGAGGAGGTACTGCATGCAGCATGCGAGCAGAGAAAATTATATTCTTGCTTGTTAGAGGCACACAGAAACAGTTGTTTACCAAACACTTTAAATTCACAGTGGGCCCGGTTCAATTTATGCAATCAGCCATAACACCAGCCTTTGCACCACAGTAAACAACAGTGGACGGCTACTATTAAAACCTAGTGAGAGAAAAAAAAAAAAAAAAAAAACATAGAGCCAGGCTGCCTTCACAGTCATTAATTTTATAGAACTGCATTACTGGACTCAAAAAGCCTTGAAATGAGGTCAGGAAAAAAAAACACGAAGAAAGAGCAAAGTATATCTTTCTTTCCTTTCCTTTTCCTACCGTTTTCACTTTCACTCCATCTTTCGGTGTCTGCTTGGTAGTCAGGTTGAAACCCAGCATCTTATTGGCCAGCTCACCAACCACAGCAGGGCTGAAGGAGAGAGGGATACAAGTCAAACAGTGTCCTTTATCGTCTCAATTTTAATTAAAAAACAAACAAACAAAAAAAATAAATAAATCACTGAAAAGCATACACTTACAAAGTGAAAGATGAGAAAAGCAGGTGAACTGACAGATGAATAAGTATTTCTTTATCTCTCCAGAGTTCTTTTCACTTGAAGAGAGATATGTCTCAGCACTTTATGTAACCTATTCTGACAATGCACAGTTTTTTGGATACACTTTGGTACATCTACACATCGCTGTGAATGAACCTCAATTTATACTCTCTGTTTAAAAGCCTGCATGCTGCTCTGGTTTCGTTAGTGAATAGAAATGAAGCCGGGGTTGTACTCATCCTTTGATAGATGAGAGTAAGGTGAACTGTGCACTTGTGTCACTGTCTGGGGACGATAAACATCAGCATATCTCACTTTAAAAAAAGGATTCGGGCCATTTTGAACCCTGAAGTAGGGTGACGATGATACATATCTGGGACACTTGGTATAAATCACCTCTTTTGCCTTTAAGGCGGGCAGTAAGTGGCAGGTACCTTGACTAAAAAAAGATCCCACTGTTTTAGTGCTTGGGACCCTGGCAGAGGGAAATGCAGGGAATGAGCAAAGAAAAAGTCTGTCAAGTTGTTGTTAAGCGTTTTTGAAAAATGCACAAGATTTTCAGAGTGAGCCTTCATTGGAGGAATACACACATCACACTTTGTAATGTAATTCCATCCTAGAACAAAATAAAGCTCAGCAGCGGCACAAAACCCAATCAACCCGGGAGAGGAGAACTCAGTATGAGGTGCAAAACGCTTCTGCCGACCTTAAAATCCCCTTTTCAACATTTAATTGAGGGTATTTGCTCGAAAACGAGACACTGGAAGAAAGAAAAACTGTTTACTTGCAGCACAAGTAATCCTGACTGTGTCTTTGTGTCTGGGGAGCATCTTCAGAGAGCGCTTTGAGCCTCTTCACTCTAAAAGTCGCTGTAGCAGGAGAAATAATATGAATCCATCTCCCTACAGGAACTCAGTGGGAAATGTAGATAGGGGCATACTCACTCCTTCGTTAAGTGCACTCCACCTTTAAGGCCACTGTCAAACACACCCTTGCCTCTGCCACCGGCCAGAATCTGAGCTTTCAACACGATCTCCTTGGCATCTGAAAGACAGGGAGAGAGAGAGACAGAGCACTTAAGAAATAGACTCAGCACCTTTAATGCCCCCTTGAGTCTGAATCTTATCCATCCATCTGATTGAAGGAAGCAGGGGAAGAGTAGAAGACAGGGGAGAGTGTGATGTGTGAAAAGATTACGGATTATGTCGTGAGGGAGGGAGGGAGGGAGGGAGAGAATATTTACACTCCAGAGTTTAGCACTTATCCCCAAGGAAAATAACCCGAGCACTACAATGTAGTACAGGAATTACTGTACCCGTGCTAAGATTGGTCACAAAAATATCCTTCAAACAAGGGTAAGAGTCCTTAGTCATGCCTCTGTGAGGAGGTAAATAGGCACAACAGGGGTTAGAGCTAAATGCTAACACCGGCACGCTAACATGCTCACAGCGACAACATGTTGATGCTAAGCAGGTATACTTTTTTACCATGTTCACCACTTAGTTTACAGTGTTAACATGCTAACAATCCTTTATTAGCACAGCGCTAGTACAGCTAAGGCTGCTGGGAATGAATGTCTTTAGTTTTGCAGGTAGTATTGCAAGTATACAAGTTAAAATGTTGTCCTGACGATGGCGCTGGAGGAAATGTCAGGGGATGAATGCCAAATTTCATGGCAATCCATCTAATAGTTGTACAGACCCGTAATTAAAAGTCACAGAATCACCAAAGTCATTAGGATACTTTCTCAGGGAACTATGAATATCTGTACTAAATTTTTTAGGCCAGTCCATTGGGTCGATGTAGAGATATTTTTTCTGGATAAGTGAAAGATTTGGCTTGTTGATGGCGCGAGATGAAAAGTCACAGGATTACCAAAATCATACGGATTCCTCGTCTGGGCATCATGAATATCTGAACCAAATTTAAACGGCAATCCATCCAATAGTTGTTGAGACATTGTCAAACCATTTCAAATCTCATGGTGGCACTAGCGGAAAAGTCAAAAGATCAACAAAGTCAGCAGGCTGCATCCCTTCGGGTCTTTACTGAATTTCACGGTAGACTGAAAAAAGAATCGTTGCAGACATATTTCAGTTTGCATCAAAGTGTTGGACCAACCCACAAAAAACAACATTCTGTAGAACTACTGTATGGCACTAGCATGGCTAAAGATACCAGCCACATACAATATGCATTTGAACCGTTTAATTGTTGAGTTTCCTTTACGGTTACAATCTCAATCCAAGAAGGGAAATAAGCAACTGCACAACTGTTGGAAACTTTCACATGACCTTGCTCCAATATAACCACCCTGCATCCCCTTTGCTGTCACCGCCACCTTGCAATAACTCGCACATCAGGAGGAGGGCCCTCAGCTGTCTATTCAGAATACTGCCCAGAATCTCCCTCTATTCAAATGGAGCGAGGACACTTGATGAAAGATGCTCTCTGGCTAGGTTATTATTATCTAGGTGGGGAGTTCAGCCATTGACAGGTGGCTGCCATCAGGGTAGGAAATGGGTGTCAGGGAGAGTGGAAGGGGATGATGTTCTGTGCGATGGCTAGAAAGGCATCTTGACCTTGAGGACTGGGGACAGGCTCCTCCTCCCTCGACTGCGTAAAAAAAAGAAAAAAAAGAAAAAAAAAAGCCGGGTGGAAAACGTCCAGAGAGGAGCTGGTGAGCGGAGAGGGCCTGAAAACTGTGGCCATGCTCACTGTTGCTGTAGTAAGAAAAAGTACAAAGAGAAAATAGCCTCTGACAGGGTGGCCGGGATTAAACTAACACTGCATTAGTGAGGCCCTTTCTCTGTGGGGAGCAGAGAGCTGAGAGGGGAGAAAGAAAGAGAGAGAATGAGAGAATAAAAGGTGTGCACATATGCAAAGGGCTTTGAGAGGAGTCATAAATGAATAAATATGTTAATAAAAAACTGCTACTGCGCAAAATTAAAAAGAGTTCAAAGCAAGATGAAATAGAGTGTCCTGTGGGCATGTGCAACGGAGGGGGACAGCACAGAGGAAATGACTTTTGCTTTCAAGAAGAGAAAAAGAAACAAGTGGAAGAACAAAGATGTAGCCCAATAGGGAGAGTGCATTGTTTGAGGTGTGGAGAAAGGTAAGAGTTTTGACATATTGATGAGGACCGTAAAAAAAAAAGAAAAGAAAGAAGAAAAAAAAGCAGGATATGGATTTAAAGCGGAGATATATTAAATATATTAAAGGGCATGTTATGTGCCAGGGAAGGTAATGGAGTGAGAAGGAGGCAGGTGTTCATTCCTGCTGCACTAGTAATTGATAGCAAACCTGATTATTATGCACCACACAACAAGATATTGTAGCAATATCAGCAATTATGAATGGGCACTGAAAGAGCAATGTGCTGATAATAAGAGGAATACACACACACACACACACACACACACACACACACACACACACACACACACACACACACACACACACACACACACACACACACACACACACACACACACACACACACACACACACACACACACACACACACACACACACACACACACACACACACACACACACACACACACACACACA
>CALSBV010011423.1:4583788-4595448 GCA_943590825.1 Bovichtus diacanthus | reverse complement strand
AAATAAATATAAAAAAGAAGAGACAGAACCAGAAGAATGAAATAATTATTATGTTAAAATGCATTCACACTGTATCTCAAACACTGTATGATAAAACAAAAAGCACACCATTCTCACAGAAATAAAATCTCATTAGAATCATACCAAATTCTCTGGTTAACATTGAAACACCACTCTCTGTCAGAACACATGGAGAGGATAATGATGTCCTCAAAGATCAGAGTGAACAAGGTGCATGGTAAAGAGCAGGGCGGCCATTATCTGGTAGTATGACAGACATGAGATGGCCTCTAACACTCAGACAAAGGTTGGTCCCTAATGAGTGCGGGGCAGAATGGGGAGTGGATGGAAAAGGAATAGTAGCATGTAAAATCAGAGACATGCCTTTATGGTCAACGCAGGCGCAGGGATGAGCAAGGGGAGCGAAGGGCACGTGTCTGAAGTTAATCAGTAAAGACACCAGCGAGCACTGTTGGAGAGTCAGAGCTTAAGGTGTTCCTACAAAAATGCAATATTAAATTTGTAAACTGAGAGGTCGCGCTAATGAAAGGCGATGCACATTGCATTCTGATTATATTCTCCCAGACATCAATATATGATACATTCTGTTCCAAGATGCTTCTTTGAAAGTCTGTTTTCATTACTGTGTACATGCGCTAGATATACAACAAGAGAAACGACAATGTATTGACATGTTGCAGCCGCAGTAATTAGAAATACCTCCTACAAAAATTTGTGTGGTTATTATATATATTGGTCGAATGAAAACGCTTATCTTGGGAGGAAGGGGAACACGGTTGCATAATCAGTTCTCTGCTTCCATTTGTATCAAACGTGGCCCAGTGTGAAGATGCGGAGCAAGAATTTCATCTCCATTTATTTCCTATATCTTGGGGACACAGGGGGAAGAGAGATTAACATTGCACAACATCTCCAATCACATCACATGCGATCGGAGTAATGCGGTCATCCTCGGGCCCTACTCATTTCCCAGTAATGAGTGCAAATCAGCTCCCAGTCCGTTTGCCAGTGACAGCAGCTGGCAATGAGGATGTTACTTCTACAATCAGTGTCCCTTTCACCCTCTTTCTTTCTGTGCTCTTTTGAAAGGCCCGTTCTCTTCCACCTCCCTTTTCATGTAGCCCATGGGTGGCCAGCAGCAGAGTAAGCTTTGGTCTAATATTTAATTAAGCCTTCGAGGGCTGTGCCATGAGGGGGATGCTGGCTGGTAGGGGACAGATGTAGGCTGTGCGCCAATCCAGAGAGAGTAAGATGTGGCTGCCATCTGCATGGAGAGAGAACGGCCCTCCCCAGCGTGATTGTGTGCTGTAATGAAAGTAATGTGGCGGCTAAATGGAGACGACTAATCAAACTCTTGGGAGAGAGGGGAAAACCAACACAAGCGCACATAGCCACATCAAACACAGAAAGCCTGAGCCTTGCTATGAATGAATAGCACTAACACTAGAAGGGGGAGAAAAAAAACCCTGAAATACCTCTCAAGCTTTAGCATCTGTGCTCATCAGGTTATGATGCAGGATACTTTTGATTGCTGCCAAACTTAGTCCTCAGTAAAAATCAAAAGGTCCGAAATGTTAGTCTACAAGACCCTTAAAATAAATAGTGTAGATGTGATTATTCTTTTCCTAGTATTTTGGGAGTTAGCTTCAAGCAGCTGAAATATAATTCATAATTCAGGGGTATTCCAGCACTATAAGTAGAAAGAACAACAATCTGCGCTTCCATTTGCTTCCATCTAGTGGCACATGGCGTGTCTTTAAATAAACTTCAAATATGTTGTCAACTGCATATTGATAGCTACAGAAAGCTATTGGAGCGGCTCTAGTTCTTGACTCAGTCTGCCACAGGGCCTTTTTTTTTTGTCACAACCATCGCTCACTGATATTGGGAACAATGAACTCATAACTTACTATAGGAAAAAGTACCAAAGGCAATGCAGGATACTAATGACATAAAAACAGGGAAACTATCCGATTAGCTTTACTAGTTGCTCAAGTAGAAAACTGAATATGCGTATGCTGCTTTTCATTGCATAAACACTGTATAAAAAGGCCAAGTTAGGCAAGCCCTTTTTTCTGTAGAATGTTAAGTGTAATAGTCAGGCCATACCAAACACATAATGTTTTAGTAACACTTTGGCACAGGCAGTGTCAGTAAATGAAAGAGGTTGTGTTTAGTGTTAAGACTCCCTGTGTGATGACGCTGGTATTATTTTGGACCAGTTCAGCTTTTCATAAACTTTTACTATTTCCAATTCTGCCAGACTGTGAAAATGTCAAGACAGAAAATGCCTCTGCATTCATGCACTGATGGAAGGTGATCCAAAAGCAAATCTACTTTGACATATAATGACCGTGGAATTCTTCAAGCTAAATATATTTCCCTGTTCAGTTGAGGTTGAAAAGTCAACAAACATTGATGAATCCCAACTACGCTCTGCAAAGTCATCTTGCTACTGGCATATCTGTAAAACCAAATGTTGTGATTGTATAACAAGGGACAAACAAAGATTTAGACACAAAAAGGTTAGCAGTTTGACCTCTTTGTTCGCTACAACTAAATATATCATTACCACCTCACTGTCTGGTCTGGTTAAGCCCACCGTCCCCGTGTCCGTCTCTGCTTCTAATGATGCCGTCTCAGTGCTTCTCAGTGGAGGAGAATAGAAGCGTCCCGGACCGACACTGGCACCTCTGTGTGACACCTCCCCCAATCACCGCTCGCATGACGGCCGAGTCCTCATTAGAGGACAAGTCCACCTGGCTCTCGGACATAGACAGCAGTTCTAATGACATCCTGAGATGGCCCTGGTCTCTTACTGCCATGCAACCCGAGGGGGACTGTAATGATAACGGTGTTGTGGAACGATGGGTGCTAAATGACCACAGGGATATCAGTATGGACAATGATTTTGTTTGACAACGAAGCCTCTGTAAAGACATTTACTCGTATCAAGCCACATCATGACTCTGAAAAACTCTGGGCTGCAGACAATGGAGTGTTCCAGAAAATCTCCATAAAAAAGATTTCAAAGAAGCAACATTTCTCATTATTGACGACACATTTTTCATCAGTTCAGCATGAACAATAGCAGATCAAACTATTCTAAAAGCTACCAACATCTGCTGCTGCTAATGCACTGGTGGGCAAGAGCACTACTTGCAATGCCATTTGCACCGACGAGTAATGAAGCTTGCCTAATGGAGGGCCCTACAAAAAAAAGAACAATGATGTTTTGTACATTTCACACCACCAGTACAATATCCATTTCTTAACTCTAACTAATACCAACACAACTCTAGGACGCCTGCATTTATGTAAAGTACCCTGATAACAGAAAATAGCCCACATGTTCACTTCTACTGGCACATAAGTATCATCCTAATACGAAAGAGGGGTTGTGTGAGATATAATTCCCCGTCTAACCCACAATATGAATAGGTTAGGGTGCGTAATGAGGAGGTGGAAACACTAAGCTGCTTACAGAAATCAGCTCTTTGAGAGACAGGCCGCTTTACCCTGCAAAGCCTATTTACAGCTGTTAAGACAATAACAGATGCATGGCTTTTTCCTACCAAACGAAAGACCTCAGAGACAGCCAATGTATGGGATGGCAACAGGTCTTTATGTATGTTTCACTATTGTCTATGTGCTTCAGTTGGTTTTTGCAGATTCTCAAAATGTCTGTGAATGCGAGTTTTGCAGTGATCATACAACAAATGTTTCTGAATGAAGCTGGTGCAGTGTCTGTCCGCAAGCCACTGTTCTCGTGTCGATAACCTTATGTTACCCAGCCCCTCCCCATCGGGTGTGTGCTATCTTGGCAGGGACTGGAGACAGGGAAACTGCAGACTTAACATCTGTCTTCCTGTGTGACAGGCCAGCCCTCTGAAGGGACAGGAGCTGTTCTGTCCATCAACAGGAGCTCCACAGGGAGTGGGGTGGCGAGGCAGAGCTACCTGCAGCTCACTCCAGCACTCATTTTAGTTCCCTTGCAATGTGATGAAAGTGGCAAACTGAGGACACTGAGGTACTGCTGTAGTACTACCATTTATTTTACGGTAGGGTGGGGCATAAATTACAACAGCCAAAGACGGAGCGACACAGCGGATAAGTACAAGAGAGCAACAACAGACTGAAGTAAAGGGAGAATGAGAGAGAAAAGGTGCGCGAGTGAACAGAGAGCGGAAAAGAGATAAGAGGCGAGGTGGATAAAAAGAGAAAGGTCAGAATGTGTGGGTAAAATGCAGAAGGAAAAGGGAGCAATTTTGTTTTGACTTGACATTAGCAGTTAATAGCTATGTAAATGGGCCTCAACCCATTTACGTAGCAGTTATTAACATAATACTTCTTTCAAACTCTGGCCACGTAAACAGCAAATGGTTGCACGTTTGTCAAGCGATTTTCTTTTATTAGTGTGCACAGACCAGATGAGTCATAAGTGTATATAACTAGTACCATTACAACATAATCCACACAAATGAACAAGGAACAGTTCATTTAAACAATCTTTTATTCTATAATTATGTTACTTTGGTCTTTTGCACACTGCTCATTTGCTGTGTACAGTTGTACAAAGTGGTCGAACACAATATGGCCAAGTGAAAAAAAGAAGTCATCTCAGTGTAGGTGGAAGCCAAAAGCTCAAGAAATGAACCAATCGAAACCAAAGACAAGCCTCTTTTGTGCATGTTGCTCAGATATTTTGAAAGTATTCTTCTCACTAAAACTGATGCCATTAGTGCACAGAGCAGTTATAAAGACTGCTAATATTTCAGATGTAATGATGCATTTTAATTTGAAGGGTGTAAGTCTTTTTTAATGCGTGTCTGTAAACACAGAAGCAGCATACAGAAAAACAAACCCCCCTAATTATTTGTATGTGAACACCACTATAATATTTTCCAGAATCAGTGACAGTCAGTAGGGTCAGGCAATTGGACGAATATATATCGGCGTTATTGGGAGTACTTTGTTGGTTGTTTTCTTTGGCGGATTTTTATCATTTTATTTTGCTTATTTAATGGTCTGCGTCCGAAGAGCGAGTGACAGACGGAGGGGGAAAGCTGTAAGTATGGCACATTTTCACATGTTACTTTTTACCAAACCAGAGTTGGTGATTGTTGGAACAGTGGGAAGACCTATCCAAGATAGGTTTGGTGAGTTTTATTTTGTTTCTGTCGAGAGTGAATGAAATGTCTTTTATTAATTCCACGACGCTCCCCAGGCACGAGGCACGTCGCCCAACCTTACCGGTCAATGCTAATGTGTTTCTTGATCCCTAAACTGGTGCATTCCAACTACTGTATGTGCTGTGATATTAGGTCATAATGGAAGAAGGTAATTGATGACCCCCCGCCCTATCATTATTAAAATAATATTAAAGAAATTGGCTGGCAAATTGATGCTTGAGAGATGACTTTTCAGCCGAGTTATCATGTAAAATATATATAATAAACTCGACTAAAAACTCCTGGGCACCTAAATGTCCCTTAACTGTATATACAACCCTTTAAGTTACACATGTTGTACGTGTCTGTTGATGATTGCTAGCAGCATGGCACATGCATGATATGACAAGTGTTTTGGACTCAAGACGTTCACTGAACCTCCAGAGAGCTTTTCTGTTTGTAAGTTCTTTTTTTTTTTTAATAAAGTTGCACTTACACTTTCTCATGTTCATCTGACACTATGACTGGCTCTGTTGCAGGTTACCTCATTATAAAAACAGATAGCTAACTTATCTTGTCTCGCGTAGTTGCATAACTCGACAACATAAAGACAAAGTCCGTTGGGTCTCATGTTTGCAGGTAACTTCCCCTCCCCCACTTTCTCCTCATCACCTTTGTCATCACAGCCGAGCTACAGCTGTGTTTATATTGGAAACGGCGGAGGTGGCAATCGTAACAGCTCGCTGATGGATATAAAATGGCAAGTGGCATGAAGATGGCAACAATACAAGCGCAATATGCAGCAAGACGGAGACAGCATACTATTTTGAAGTTCAAGAACCAATTGTAAGATCAATAGATGAGCAGCTCTCTCAGTGGCTTCTGTCCAGTAGACCAACAAGAAGAGGACATGGGTTCCAGCTGGTTTACATACGCACACAAATGCACAGAGCTCCAAGAGGGTCGTCTTATCGCACAGTACTTCAGACGAAGTGAGAGGCCCATCGTTGAGCCAACTCTACTCAACACTAACTGCTACTGTAAGCGCTTTTCACCAGAGACCTCATTTTCTGAAGGGGGAAAATGAAAGTGGTCTTTAAAGGCGCTTGAAGAGTTGAAGTGCATGATGCGGCTCTAGTGGGGCCTGTGAATGAGAAGGGAGGGGATGAGCAGTGAGGAGAGGTCTGACCATGTTCCATGTTTTAACCATGTTTGACAGTAAGGTATATTTATCTGTCTGTAGTTGAAAAAGGAAACATGTCCTGTGTGTGCATAAGTTGTATGATACAGCTGTGACTTTCCATGTTTCATCCAACACATAATTAAAATGATGGGTTCGTCCAAACATTTCCTTAGTCAATGGTGAGACAGGATTGGTATTGTACACAGAGAGCTGAACATAATAGAATTTGATGACAGAAGAACTAGGCCTAATACAACACAGTTGTACAAACAGATCCAGGTCGCAATAATTGGAACTGAACTGGAGTGAATACAAAGAAAAGACACAGAGAGAGAAAGCAATAAGAAAAAAGAAATATCACTGCAATGCTTCTTACAAATTCACTGCTCAATGAAGCATGGAATAGCCTTAATAAAACAGGCAATTTATGACCAGTATTATCCAGATAATGGCTCCGTCACTGAGCAAGTGTTGAGACAAAATGACATAAAAAGAGGAACTGAAGCATGAATACGCCAGAGATAACTACTATAACTACTGAACACCCACAACAGAGCCTCAACATCCCTTTGAGTTGTGAAGTCCTTCTAGACTTTTACCTAGAAATACATAACCACATGTATAGAGGCATTTCATATCATTTTAGTTTTAGAAAGAAATAATCATATGTATACCACTAATCATGTATCCCCTTCTGATTAATGGTGTCCCTAAACAGTCTTGGAATTGTATGAATTGGGTATGTCTGGAAAGCTGAGACTCTTATGGATTCAATGAGCCAAATTGTATTTGTGTGTGATGACATCAGTCCCCAAAATAGCCATTTCTCTGTAGTGAGACAATTTAGCATTTTCCACAATTCGACATACAAACGCAGAGAAATGCAAGTCTTACAGAAATCTCCAAATATCAAAGGTTTGGGATACCAAAACACAGCATGCATTTTTCTATGGTGTGTGGGGGGGGGGGGGCAGAATGGTAGGAAGTCATGCTGCTCATTCATGTTAGGTATAGAAGTTGTCAATATCTACAGTACAAGCTTTTTGTAAGTCAATAAGTATGAACACATTAAAGCTATAGATAAAATGCAACTAAACACAAGTTTGATTTGGTACCTAAATCCTTTTAGTCCTCTAATATACATATAACAGCCTATGAAACAACAGCAGATGTAAATAAATATACTGAGAAAGCATAGCACAGCATCTCCACTGGCACATGGGCCAGTCAGGTTGGTGGAGAAAGAAGTATGATGGAGGACCCGGGTGATATAGTACAATCGTCACGCATGGATAAGGAAGTCCACAGAGCGGCGTGTGGTGATGTCCATGTGGGGGAGGAGTGTTTCTATGACAGATGGTAGAGGCTAGACAGCATGTTGGGTCCGTGAAAAAGCATATGGTTCTCTCTAGATGATCTCATAAACCAGCACCAGACCCAGTCGGAGGTGTAAATGCTTCTCTGCACCCTGCCAGAGAAAGTGGAACCGTTGATGTCACCAGCAAAATAAATGTGGAGGCACACCAGGTGTGATCGTGTGTGTTATGCTGAATCTTATGCAACTTCAGCATAGTATTTCACACTCTTACTAATTAAACCTTTCCAATGTATCACCACTACTGAGAACTGAAAACTTTATTAATAGAAGCAAACTAGGGATTTCCGGCTGATAGAATTACCCGTTTCTCATGACCGATACAATAACCGCTAATTTCAGATTTTTTGTATTATCAAAAAAGTTCTTAACCTGTAGTTCATGCACACCCGAGGGTAAGAAAGGCTAAAATAGCTTGGACATAACCAAACCTAACTGACATCACTATTGTTCACACGACAAATACAAAGAACAGTCCCGACTTAAAATTTTCATAACTTTTTTTATAAAAGTGCATTAAAAAAAAAATCGCATTGCAAATAGCAATTGTGTTGTCTTCCTTCTGAAACTGTGAAAAGCGTGTACACCGGCTGTCTCACTTATATTTATTTATATATACAACTGCAAAAAGACATTGATGTACTAGATTGCCTTTAAATGCATTGCACACATTGAGTGTGACCATATTTTTCTCCATACATCTGTGGTTACAAGAGAACTGCAACTGCAGTACACTGAAGTGCACGTACAGTACCGTCAATGAACATTGTTCCTCTACCTTGTAGTAAAGAAACTGTTAGTAATCACATAACTTTACCTACAAACCAAAGCAGAAATTTGCCAGTGTATCCATCCTGCCAGTTGCTGTGACATTTACAGCCCTCTACGCCACTGGCTCCTACCAACATGCCCTTGGCTCTGTGTCTGGGGTATCCCATGTCTGTTCACACTGTTAGTGATGGGGAAATGCAGTAGATGTTTCTGGGAGTCAATCCAGCAGAGGCTGCTGTGCAGGGAGTCTCCTCTGCACCTCAGTGCACAATGGGAAACCCATACCACTGGAAAGTGGTTGAAGGAAAATATCAAATTATCTCACCCAACCCTAGATCTGCTGGTGCGTGCCTCCACTCCTCGGCAGTTTTGTTCAGCAGATATGTCTCACCATGCAGCCTCTAACTTCAAACTGTATGACACAGCACATAGATCATTTATATCTATCCAAGGATACTATTTAATTTTTTTATAAAAAATTTAACTGAAATTATTATTATTATTATACACACATTTGATCTCAGAATTCAACATTGAACAACACCGAAAGCCGCCACACAATATGATGGTTGCTATGAGGCTCATGACGGTGTCAAAAGCTGGTTGCTTTGGCGACAAGATACTTTAATCTATAAATCATTTGAATGGGCACTAACTCTACATTCCATTCATGCACTGTATCTGAAACTAAACCAAAATGCTTTGGTCTCCCTGAGAAGTCTGGCACTAACACTAAACAGCCGACATGGCACAATACACTGTAAGCCAGTTTTGTGTGGGAAAGATGCTAGCTCCGGTTTTACAATGAGATTCGTCTCAATTTGCAGATCACAGGCCGGAGGCATAGAGGGGGTCTTTGCTGCCACAGAGAGCAGACAACTAAATGAGCAGACTGAAATCACTTTAAAATACACACAACAACAGTGTCCTTGGCCTTGAGCTACTTTTATTTACACATCATCTGAGGCACAGTGTCAGCCTCATTTACTTGATTTTAAGGGCTCTTGAAGATCCCCAGTAGCCAAAAGAGAGAGCCTCTCACCTTTTTGGAAAACATAAACCACTATAACTATTATACACATATATATATATATATATATATATATATATATATATATATGTTTTCAATGTAGTCCCTCAGACTAGACGCATGCAGACTTAAGACAGCAGTGCGTGGCGGATTTAAACTGCTAGAGATGCATTTGTCAGATGAGTCAAGGTAGCTCGCTATTATTCAGTAAGCCAACATATCAAACTAACTATCACTCTAATAAGCACACATGAGATTTGACAGCCATGCATATAAACTGCTCTGTTTACACTGAATATTCATAGCAGAGTGAAATAAATTCAAATGCTCCCTACTGTTGATCGTCACCCTGGCAGTGAGGTTGTGCTTAGCACAAAAGTGAAAAAGAGAAACAGAGGTAGACTGAGGAGATTGAGGAGTGAGAGAAATTAAGGTAACTTCAAACATTGAACACAAGGCGGAGAGAAGAGAAATAGAAAGACACAAAAAATAGAATTGCAACACAATTTGTCAAAGGAACATGACAACGGTAAAGAAAGACAACTTATTCCGAACTCATCTGATATGAGATGTACACATACACGAGTATATGCTGCTCCCATTCATCACACAGGCTCAACACGTGGCGAAGATAAGAATCCAAAAGCAATGTTTGCTTCCATCGCCGCTTTGTCAATGAATGATTGCTGGGGGAGGCAAGAGGCATGACAGACATGAAGGGCTCTCACAGCAAGGAAAGGGGAGGGAAAATGTGGTTTTGATTTAAAATTCAGACTGAAAATCCATCAAGATTTGCTCAACAGATGCATCTGTCAAGCGCGTGGCAACACACAAAGTGGAGTGCATAATCACATTCTCTTTGGCTGTAGCAGGGCACAGGTATGTGTAATGTGTGTGCATGTTCACGGCCGTGCATATGAGCTTTGAAGCCAAAAACGGAATCTATATTCATTACCGGACTTGCTTTTGACGTGTCAAAACTGCAAGATAGCAACCAGGTCTTGTAATAAAAAGATAAATAATAAGAAAATAAAAATAAAAAACCTGCATATACTATATATGTTGTATAGCTGTGTATATACACAAGTGTGCTCACATCACTGCAACAGAAAAGATATTTCAGTCTCGCGTTGACTGAAGCTATATACCGTTATTGATAACAGAGAGGAAATGCAGAAGGGGATCTGACAAAGAGGACAACCTCTTCCACATCCATCTACCCACACGCTACTCAAATGGGGTTATTTGAACAGTGTCACCAACCACTGGAGATGCATCATCTTTCAGGTGATTTACTAGAAGAAGTTCTTGCTCCATTTCCCAACCAGTATTGCACACCTAAATGTAGGCATGTACTTGCATCATGAGATGCTCATGTATTGCTCCACAGAGGGCTTTATTTTCTTATTGAGATGGATTGACGATGTGTCTCAAACTTTTAGCATTTTTATTTTTTCCCATCTGGTGACGTTTTATGCTTCTTTCTTTCATTTTTACACTACTGGGTACTATTTATAACTAGTATGTGAAGTGAGATTGGCCTACTCTTTTAATTAAGTGTCTCTTACTCAAGCCCTTGGTTGTCTCATAAACCTGATGAAGCACTGAGTGAAATGTGCTCACAAAAGATAGTTAACCATTTATGTATTTTTAATTATCTTGGGTTACTTCCACAAATATTTGTAGCTTAATTATTCTGATCTCTTGTGAGGTCACATTTTACGAAGCACAGAAATAGAAGTGCTGCTGAAATTTCACTGCAGCATGCCATAGTAGCATCGCATTACAAACATCAATTATTGATTCTGTCAGAGACAGATTTACTGCTGAGGAGCATAGCACGTTTTTAAGAATCATACATTGTCTTAGCTTTATAGCCAGATAAAATAACTGATACCTGAATGCCAAAAATATGTTGAGACAGTAAATATCCACAAATGTGAAAACTGAACAAAACATTTCAATATTGAAGTTATGTTATGTGACTTCAATGTCAAAAAGTTTATTTTTCAAAACTACAGGTCACACACACACACACACACACACACACACACACACACACACACACACACACACACACACACACACACACACACACACACACACACA
>CALSBV010011423.1:4534402-4576835 GCA_943590825.1 Bovichtus diacanthus | reverse complement strand
ACTCATTTGACTGCTGTCAGGTACCTGCAGGGCCTCCTCTCTCAAAACATCTACTTCCCTTGCCATTCAAACTGTTCGCCTTGGGAGGATGAGCTCTGCTGCCTGGGTACATGTCACCATCTGTCAGTCTATCTTTTGGTCTACATTTGACTGAAGAAAATGGCAGATGAGAGCCTGTCACAGGACCAGGTTACACCTACTTTCAACAGGAAGTATGAACTTAGCGATGAGGGCTGCACAATAATGGAAAAAAACTGACATTGCAAAAAAAGAATAAAAAATTCTGCGATATATATTTTTGGATAAGAAAAAAAGAATGTTCAGCCTAAGTTTTGTACATTTTGAAGTTAAATGCATGTCAAGCGGAATATCTTGGGGGGACGAGAACCACACCAATTGAGAAGTGTAAAAATATATACGGACATTATGAAACTGGCGGGCAAACCTAGACTGTGCATAATTGACGGGAAATACTGGATTAGTCATGGAAAATGAGAACTGTGGGTTTTCAAAACAAAAGAGTTTTCCTTTTGTTTCAAGCAGCAACAAAGTTGTACCATGACATGTTTGAGTTAGTTTGCGCCCTGCCATGCAACTCTTGTGTATGCGCACATCGCAATGTTGATACTAAAAACAATACATCACGTAGCCCACTTTAGTGACCCAAAAGAAGATCAAAATAAGGTCAATCTGTCCCTGCGATCACATGTTGGCCAGGTCTAGACAACTCTAAGCTCAATACGGTCACACTGGTGCTTCTATCACCAATACAGGTTGAAGCTTTGCAATGTGAACCTCATAACACAACTTAGTGTTATGGACAACAATCCATCAGTGTTGACACATTATCGTCACTTTTGGTTTCACTTTTAGAGAAAGATAACATTGGCGGCAAAAAAATCCCCTTGCCGGCTGCAGGCTCCAGCACCAGCAGTTCACGCATCCCTAATTTTATCTAAATCGGAAATATGAGTGAAACCATGTTAACCAATACAGAAAAATCCTAGTAAGGTTGAGAAGACAGAAAACATTCACTGCCGCTCAGATAGAGGAACAGTGACTGATGCAGTACATAGATTCAACATGGGAGAATATCCTAAAACTACTGGTGGATGACAATAATGTGACCTGAAAACCACTGCCATAGCATAAAAGGACAAGACAAGTCTTGAATCTCAATTCCTGCCAAACTGATGGCACACCTTTTTAGATAAAGATGCAGCAATGACGTAAATAAGCTATTAACATTCCCAAACCTGCCAACTACGACAAACCTACATGCATCAAATAAAAATGTCTCTGCTGTCACCTAGAAAAGGAAGGAGTGAGGATGAGGAGGGAAAAGAGCTACGCAGACTTCCTAAAATAACAGCTGCTGCTTACGGGAGAAGTCAAGTGGGGCTGGAGGTGTCCCTCCAGGCACAGACAGTTACCTTGGGCAAAACACCAGCGAATGGAAAGGCACCTAGGGCACTTTTTAGTATGCACCAGAGCCATACACAATTTGTGTCAAAGATGGCTCTCCAACAACAACATTCCTTCATACGCAGCCTGCATGGAACTAGTCATCCAGTGATGTATTTTTACTTTAAAACTGTCTGCTGATGACTTACCTATAATGTTGCTAAATAACCATGATAACATATTGATTCAAAAGCTTTCTTTGAATGGCACTTTTCTAAACCGTTACTAATTGCTTTCCATTGAAAGCAAACCAGAGAGAAACTGTCAAATTTGCTACGAAGAGACACATTTAGAACATTTCTTGTGCCACAGTGGCAAAAATTGCTTCATTATGCAACCTATTGTTCAGGCATTGTAGCCAGTGTAGCTTATTTTTGATTTATTCACTTGGCACACACAACTTTTGTTTGTTTGTTTGCTGCCTTCATCTCAAATCTACCACTTAAAGTTTAACATTAGTACACAACTACATACATGTGGAGAAGCCATTAGCAGCTGAGCGGGCAATGCATATTTAATACAAAGAATAGTGTCGTAATGAGATTGTACCTTCAGATAAGCCTCCAAAAATGTATCTGTGAGAATCTGTGCTAAATCCAATTAGTAACAGTATTGGCATAGACATTAAGTGCAACTCCAGCCTTCTACGTTTTACTGTCAACTCTTTATAATATATTCATAATAGTCCCCTAAGTGTGTTAATGTCAACATGCTTTAATGTTGTTACATTTATAATATTTCCAAGTTTCTTTATTTTAAATTCATATTGTGAGTAATGAAGCTGAAGATAATGTTCCACGTTGTAGACAGCTGAGCTCCCAACCAACGAACTAAAGCAAATGTGCCACACTAGGGTAGCAGCTACAATGTGAATGCATTAGCGATTCAGAAGAAAAATCTAATCAGCAACAAATTGCAATCTTTTACTTGATGATTTTTTAATATGCCATAATAACTCCAGAATCAAAATATTTTTAGTCAGCATATTTCAAGCATGTAATTGTTGTTTCTTTAACTACGTGCAAAGTGCATGAAATAGCACTTGGCTGACATTCACTTTCTTTGTTTGAGAGAGTGTAGGTCATATCACAAGATGGAAAACAAGAACAAACATGGACACAGTGATATAATCGTCATCATGAATTATGAAGTTATTGTAATTTATTATAACATGTAATTGTAAATACTGTAAGTGTTGACTGATATTAGAGACTCAAAAGGATGTTGACCTTTTCTATTACCTGACATTATTGATGACGTGACAGATGACACGAGTGAGTAGTTGTATTAATGAACTTTTTGAACTTCACCTGCGTATGCATCACAAGCCCTGTGTGTGAATGTCCTTCATTATGCTCCGATGATGGCCTGATGCCAAAATCACAATTATTAACAAGCAGTGAGTTGCAACAGCAAGTCTATCTTTTGATTGTTTACTTTCCTGTTGCGCTTTGACTTTTTGACATTGTGCATGTATTCTTGACTACTTGAATTCATAATTCAAAAGATGAAAGGAGGCTTGGTATTACTACAGCCGTTTGTGAAATATGTCAAGGCAAAGTCGAGCAATGCTGTAGTACGACCTGACCGACACAGCTGGCTCAACACCATCCAGAGGGAAACAATGAGTAAGAAAACAGGATGCAATTTGTGCTTTACCTGCCAACATATTCTGTAAGAGATGTACTCATTATTTATAAAAAATAGATCTTAAACAGTAAGACAACACAACATGTGCTTGTCTAATTAAACACAATCTCCCTTAAAATATAATTGAAAGTACAGAATGTTTTTATTATAACGTTGCAAAGTGTGAGGACATATTTCAGGCTTCCAGGGAAAGTCATTTTACTATAAAATGATGAACAACTGCTCGAAAATCTGTGGTTCAGAGTCCACTAAAGGTAAGTGGTTAAGAAACATACCATATATTATGATCTCAACATCCCTGGTTAGATTCTGGCCGGGCACCGTTGTTGCACATCTTCCCCGTCTCTCTCCTTTAGGGTTGCAAAGGGTCGGGAAATTTTGCGGAAAATGGAATAGTGTAACCATGCACAGCACTCAGCAGCATACTCTTCCATCACATGTACAGATGACTGGCCAGCATACCATTAATTAGGAATTCAGTAAAATCACAATCCTCTGCATGCACAATGCACTCCCCCATCACATCTACAGCCCACACTGTCTGAGCCAAAGGACTTCATGCTTTCAAGTGGGCCAAGTTGTGATTATATTACAGGAGTGAATATATTTTAGATGTTTTATGACATTTCAGTTAACCAGCCTAAATCAAAGAATACAGTTTTTTTTTTTAACTTGTTCACACCTTCTGCAAGTTTTTATTAGCTATCAGCTACCATGTGGGATGCAGCTTGATCGAGCATTCTAATCGATGAGTTTTAATGAATATGTTTCCATTAATTCTTTATTAAACATTAAAATATTAAAACATTTATTTTATAAATGAGTTTTTCATTTTGAACCCCTAAGTACGCAAGTTCAAATTTAGTAATTAGTTAACTTACTAGCTAACAAACTCACCACATGGCACATTTCACATTGTATGTATTTGGCAAATTAATGTAGTATGGCTGCATATGACATGGGAAAGGCAGCCTGAGCAAGTTACAGAGTATTTCCATTTCATTCCCCTTATGTCCTGTTAATTCCTATGGGAAATTTCCTCCTTGAATATTCCTGCCAATTGTGCAACCCCTACTCTCCCCTCATTTCCAGCCACTTCTCTACTTTCAAAATAAACGTTCAAATAAAAGCATAACATGCCCTATGAATAATTTGAGGAAAAAAAAGGAAAACAGTCAGGAGAGCAGTCAACTCTAGTTCCCAAGAAACATTTTGGTAAGAAACAGAATTATGACACAGACCAAGTTGCATCCCAATAGATACATAATATAAAGAGATCCCTCCTGAGTCCCTCTGGAATACACTACTCCAAAATCCCCTTCAGACTTATAATGACCACAATTATGTTAGTCACTGCCAGTCATGCTTAATGCTATCGGATAGTCAAGTCATGACAGGAAAGGAATAATCCAGGTGTTTGCCCTGGAAGACAGCAGTACAGTAAGTGGTGAATGTCAGTATTGCAGCAAGGCAGGCAGGCAGGCAGCTGGACCGCAGTCCCCCGGGACACTCTCTCTACAGTAATTATCATCAGCAGCACTCTAGAGACAATCCTACCCAGTCCTTCTACCTAACTACTGTTCTACTTATTCTTAATACACCCACACACACACACAAAGACGACAATAGACACACATGGGATGAGCTGTGGCCACTGGTGAAGACGCACTATGGCACAAACAAAGTTGTACGCACTGACATGGGCCCTAGATGGCATAAATATTCACAGCAAAACTCCTCTACACACAAAAGCACTCAAGATCGTTCTCATGAGTTCATCAAAGTGACGAGAATTGGGGCGGAGTGGCAAGAGAGAGTCGGTGTGGTGACAATGATAAACAGCTACATTCTCTTTTATTATAGGGAAATGATGAGAAACAAGGCAAAAAAAGACTTTTAGGGAACAGGTCTCATTCATTCTGCAAATCAAAATAGACAGGATTTCTCCAGAGCACTAATGCCACAGAACACAAATAGAAAATAGCGACAAGGTGGAAATCGGAAATGCAAGTGTTCACATTAGTAATGAATAAATAAGCAAAGCTCTGTCTCCTTTCGCTTTCCAGTTTTTGTTCAAATCAGCCAGTCTGACAAAGCACTTGGCCCGCCAACAAAACACCAGAGGCAGGTTCCACAAAGGCACGTCGATGCTTTACGCTTTAGGTCAGGGACACATGAATTTCCAGGAGGTAAAAACATGCAATCACTGATTACATACAGTATTAATGTTACGCCACACCAATATTTCCCTTTTGATGCAAGAGCCCAGCGAAAAAGGCTTTACTACAAAACACAAATCAGGCAGAGGGGAAAGAAGCTGACGTCATATTGAGGAAACACTTACGCCCTGAAAGAATTTTGCTTTCAGCAGGCTTGCAGCAAGAGTCTTGACATTCAGCGAGTGATCACAAAATGTCACGGAAACACACTGTAGCTGAGGTGGATGCAAAACTTTTTTTTCCCCTTTCTACATAAAAAGCTTTTTTTTTTTTTTTTTTGTTTAAAGACAACAACAAAAGTCATACTTTCAGTCAAATCTTAAATGTTGCTTTTGATTAATGGTTTTAATCAATTCCTGTCTTACTTTGAGGAACACTTCCCAGTGTGAATCAATACCAGTCCATCCAAATGAAAACTTGAGCTCAAAAATCATAAAACATATATTAAATATTCATATAGTTCTACTATACATGCAAAAATATTTTATGTCAATTAAAATTCATGCAACCTCTGAGTTTTGCGCTTCCAATTAGTAGTTGATTTTAGTCTGCGCTGTCTCATTTTAATTCATTTCAGGACAGCAAAATGTTTGTAGACGTGTGAAAAAGTCACTTAAAGACGCATTTGTAAAAACGCTTATTAGTTTTTCCGTGGTTATGACTGGCATACGATAATTTTCCTCAAAATATGATAATTTTAAGACGCCTTAGCAGGCTGCAATGTGTTTTTAGAACATTCACAGTAATATAAAATCAAGAACTCTGTTGAGATGATCCTTGATACATAAAAAAATATTTTAGAAAAGAAAAAAGGAAACAATGGCAGGAAACTTCTGTGAAAATCTTGCTTGCAAAACTTTGAGAGAAACGTTGAGAGAAAAGTAGCAAAACAAAAACCCTATGACAACAACTCACAAAAACAGTTTGTAAAACTAAATTGTGTTGACATAAGTTCCTAAAAAAAAAAAAAATGAACAAAGGACTCTTTGGAACATTGAAATGTGCTGAATAAACCATGTCACCATACGGCCGCTCTCTTCACAGAGCACTGCGAGTGGGCTGTGCCCTCACACAAAGTCACAGAGAGGAGAGACGGTGCTATGGCAGCAGCTGCATCAGATTGCAAAGTCCTTGTCGCAGCTGTACTGATCCACGAGTGGCATTGAAGGACAAAATCATGGTATAGTCAACACCACTCCTCCCAAAACACTTCTTTGGCTGGTCCATATGGTAATCAGCACAGCATCATGCAACATCAGGTCCTCTCCTAAGAGGCACACAATTGTGCAGTCTCATGTTTGGTTGAGAGCAGCATGCACAATGTCAAACCGCACTTGTTGTGAGAAGTGTCATCACAGTGAGGGGATGTCTGATAGTGGCACTTTCCAAAGTCATTTCAAGACATGCCACTACTCTGTCGCTTGCCCTTCTGTTAAACTAAAGGAGTCAATATCCTAGGGCTAATTTAAAGCAGTTGTCTTTATCACTATGAGAGAGAGAGGAACAATGTCAAAAAGTCACCATCTGACAGACTAGTTCTGGCTCCCTTGGAAATTTATTAGAGCCATAAGCCCTAATTTACAGGGGAAGGTTACAAAGCAGGCAATCACCTTTGATCAGGCCCATAAACAGCAGCCAGTCAATGCTGCGCTGCTCGTTAATCTGTCACTCAAAAATTCAAAGGGTTGACACCGCAGGTCAAAAAACACATTTGTTTCTTGAATGGAAGTGAAGCCAGACAGGATCCATCCAATGCTGAGTGAAGATGTGATTCTGCTCCGGCAGCTGGTAACACTAAGGGAACATTATCTCTGAACAAAGGCTATTTATCTAAGAGTGTCAGCACTGTGGTTTCAACACTCCAGCCCATGCTATCTTTTAGTAATACCATAAAATGCATACATGGTGACGCTGAAATTGATTGAATTAGATTACTCAGCATGCGATTGTCCGTATGCAAGGCATTTTGTACAGTATATTGATAATGAATTAATGCCTTAAGATCACCTTTATTACACACTGTAAAAACAGGGTTGGACACAATATCACAAACACCTACATGCAGAGCTGAAACAATTATGCTAGTTGATTAATCCTTTGACAAAATATGTATTTTCGACAATCAGTTTTTTATTCTATGATAGTGAATGGAATATTTTCGGGGCTTGGATTGTTTGTCTGATAAAACAAGACATTTGAATACATTACGATGGGTTCTGGGCATTTTCAGTAAGCAAATGGTTTGTTCTATAGCATTGCAATGTAGGCTGTACCACTTATTTTTAACTCCAAATTTGCTGTGAAAAGCTGTACATGTTACATGATATTATGTCTTTGTTTTATGTCGGTGAATACATGTCCTACTGTGCTTTTTCAGGCTGTGTTTTCTTTGTGACATGTTGAAAAGACTCTGAGTAATGATGTGGAAGACGCATGCAAAGTGGTTGCTGCTGCATTAGCCAATCAATACCTTACAGGACACTTGAAAAAGAGCCTTCATCACTCACCACCCCTTTAGAAGTCAATTAAAAAAGTAACAAATTACTTTATGGAGTTTCCCCCCCCCCCCCATGTTTATAAATTATGAATATAGATAAAGCACTATGAAGAGCTGCATTAAGGCAGGAAAGACCAGTAGGGATTCAGAATATACCTTGAGCATAAGACAGTGTCCCACTCACACAGAGGCTATCATCATTAACAAGTCTCAATGGCTGGACAAAGTGCAGCTCCATTAGGGGAAACTCTCAATATGTCAATCTAGGATCAATTCCTCAGAGAGTCAATGCAAAAATAAAAAAAAAAAAACATGGCTTTCCCACCTACAGAGGCTAAGGCCCAAATTTAAACAGGCATATTCATGAGGAAATTGCAAATCTGTATTGATGTGGCCCGCATTACACTCCTTTAAGAACAGGAAGAGAAGCGTACAGACTCCGATCATTGAGGGGTTCAAATGAGCCTTTGAGATCATTCTAGGATGTTGAACGACAATCAGACCTTTTATCCGACTTAAAACCTGATGTAGGTAATGTTCACAGTAAAAGCCTACGAGTGAAGACAACTCCGTCTATTCTTCATCACGCTAACGGCGTGTGTCTGTGGATGTCAATGCAGGTCTGTCGGTTCACTACTTTGTTCCAAACTGAAATATCACAACAACTATTGGATGGATTGCCATGACATTTAGTAAAAATGTGTACAGACATTCATGGTTCCAAGACAATGAATCCTTGTGACTTTGGTGATCCCCTGACTTTTCATCGAGTGTCACCAAGAGGTTGACATTTGTTGTTTTTGAGTGAAATATTTTGACAACTATTGGATGGATTGCCATGAAATTTGGCACACACTTTCATGTTCCCCTCAGGATGAATTGTAATAACTTTGGTGATTCCCTGACTTTTCAAAAGAATAAGAAGAAAAAGAAGAGGAAGAGGAGGAAGAGGGTATTTGCATCTAATCTAGTGTTTTGATGTTTGTTTTCTTTTGTTGGATTTGCTTTCTAAAAGGAAACTGTTCAGTGTTGTGTTGCAGTAGCATATTACATTTCAGCCGACATTAAACCCTCTGAATGACAACGTGTTTTTTTGTGAAAAGGAGCAATGCTAGAAGCACTTCTTCATCTGATAGTCGAGCTGGCACAAAACAGTGCGTTTTGTTCTTAACTGCTAACCACAGCGAGTGGACCGCTGGAGTTTCCAAAGGCACTGAAAAGCTCATGTTACACAGTGGTATCCCCAGATGTCCGCTGAGGTTAAAATCCTCATTACTCGTCATGGCCAGACCCTAACCCCTTTGAAATGACACTGCCTTATTAGTGACGACAAATGACTGCAGAGTTAATTAACCAGAATGCTCCTCAAGGGGCATTATCAAATGTTTAAGAAATTAACAGACTGCCCGTTCACCAATTCTATGTAATTGATTTGTTCCCATTCAGGTTATGAACTCGTCTCTTTTCCCCATCCATTTAGCTAACCATCCGGGGAGAATTTTAAAAGGAGAACTTTATAGTGTCCACTTCAATGAGCACAGGCTGAATCAGAGAGAGCCGTACTGTACTCAGAGCGACTATCAAAATCATTGCCATCCTGATGGCAGTAGAATGTTTTTTCTGCTAATGAGGTGGCAGTTTGCTACTTAGTTGCAACTCATAAATACAGGCTGTCTTGCAATTAGACAAGCAATATGTAGTAAGCCGTGAGAGCGGCAACACACAGTAAAGGAAATGGAAGAGGCAAAGAAGCAGAGTTGATGTGGATTTTCTGCATAAACAGGCCAGTGTGAATCACAGGCATATTTCCACTTACAGCCAGCCATGTAACAAGAGCATGCCTCATGAAGCATTAGTGGACTAGTTCAGAAAGCCATCTAGCCTGGTCTCCTTTAATTACTTAAGTACTTAAGTATTGATGGCAGAAGTTCCTCTCCTTGTCCTCAGCTTTGGCAGCGCCTCCATAGATTTGGATGAAGAGTAATGGCAAAGACAGCAGGAATGTAATACTGGTAAAAACCTAATTCCACTTTTCCATGTAACAAACGTATAATGACTCAGTCTCACAAAAATAACACTCCATGGTAAATTAACTGCATTCACACTGTAAAGTACATCTAGGCATTCTCAATCATTAGCCTTTCCTTTCCATTTTCGTTGTAAACCTCATAATGTCAAGGTTACTTTCTGATGATGTAAGTTCGCATGTATGGCACAAAAGATGAAGGCTACTTTTCGCTCTCATTACTGCCATCATCCACTTGTAGCTTTCCATGTCCTTGCCTCTTTAAAGCTAAGGTCGTGCCCAGACCATTAGAGTATGGAGAGAAAAATGACATCTGTCTGTTAGAGAGCCGGGATCAGAACAGTAGAGCAGAGACAGAAGCGGGAGCGGTAGAGCGTGGCTCCAGGATTTAGATCAGTGAGATTTCCATCATTGACAGGTCTTTAGACAGGGCAGGTCTAATCTCATGCAGACAGACTTAAGAAACTGACTGTTGTGTCTCGACAGATAGGGATTTAAGTAATTAGCTTACTTAATAAGAGAGGGTGTACGTCAGAGTCATATTCAAGGGTGTCGAGTCAAAGGGGAAGATAACGCAGTAATGAGGAGAAGGCAATACAAGGATGCGCAACTATGTCAAAGTTCACCCCCATATACATGCAAATCCACATGCATGAATTTGGTTGCAGGATTATACCCTGGAGCCACATTTAACAATGGCAAAGGATTTGCGCTACAAGTGGGATTCACTGATGTTCTCATGTGCCTTGACTGGTCCATGTTAGAACTATCGAAACAGCAAACAAAATTTAACGTAATATGTATGCACCACAAGCTGGTCAAATTTTGCATTTAATATGTTTTTTAATAACATTAAAATGTTCTTTAATCGTAAAGTTGGACATATAATTAAATTATATTTTTCCATGGCTATTTTTTCTATATTGTAAAGCACTTTGTGCTGCATTTCTTGTATAAAAGGTTCTAAAGAAATAAAGATTATTATTATTATTATTATTATTATCTATGTAATAGTGTATATTAATAAAAATAATAAAACTATTATATATCATAATATTTATTTTTGGTCAAATCAAAGCGTCTGGAGTACAACTGCCCGCTGTGACAAGTTATTACTACTTTTAGGGAAGCTTCTTTATTTCCACTAGCAGCAGCCATGCTGCTCTGTAACAAAGTGTGTGCACTCACACCGTAACACTGCCACATTATTGAAATTTCCTGACATTGATGAAGCCAACTCAAGTCTCCATGTCTTTATAAAAAAAAAAAAAAAAAAAACTTCATATGGAGTGGCCCCAAGCAAACTCAATTATGAAATCCAAGTCACACTTACAATATGTTTGAAGGTCTAATTTCAAAGATGATGGATAAGGCAGCTGAACATAATCTTCAACATACTGCACTTTTAATGAATTACAGCTGTCAGCAATCTCTGACATTGTTTTCTCAACCCACTTCTCCCTCATTATCTACACTGGAACAACAGCAGAAGTTTAGCTAATAGGAGTGCATTCACTCATTGCATTCTCCATTTTAGAGGCTGCCAACATTTCCTAATGACTGCAGCCCTTCTAAATTATTGAAAAAGCCTAAGCACCTCACCAGCTACAGAAATGGCTATTAACCTTGGTGAAGCGATATTCAAATCCAGTTAGAGCTAACTTCGTCCTCCAGTATTCCTTGCGGGGAGGAAATGTAAATGTGTTCTTGCTGAGACAGATGGGGAAGCCGCCCGTCGTTTGAAGTTCCAGCAAAAGAAGTCGTTGCTAGCAGAGGGCTCTCCACCCCCCTCTGTAAAATATTCAGGACCGAGACTCATTGAGCCACCTCTCTTTCCAGTGCTCCCTTCAAACCATGCTGGGCTTCAACACTGTTGGGTTACTGCTAAGCAGGAACACCTTACAAAAAAGGAAAAACTTTAGCAAACGTTTACAAATTCACCACTGTGCAGCAACAGTGAAAAACAGCCTGAGGATTATCTCGCTGTGCAGACAAGAATTCAGGAGATTTGATTTATGAGACAGAGACGGTGTGTGGGGGGGGGGCAGGAGAGGAAAACATCCCACTCCCCCCTTTAAGAGGATCCTGGAGCCTAACCATCTGAATATTGTGATGTGTCCTTTGAATTGTTGTTGACAAATCATCGCAAATTGAATTCCTCAGCTTAGCCGACGTACTGCCAAAGCTGATTTGATTGTATTGTAGAGATACCTGGCTGCTGTCAATCAATTCAGGCTCTGATACTGTGCTACAGACCAGAGAGAATCCCTCATCATTACTCTTATCACCTGGCCCGAGAGAGAGAGAGAGAGAGAGAGAGAGAGAGAGAGAGAGAGAGAGAGAAATAATTATATATATATATAAAATTATATATATATATATATATATATATAATATATATATATATATATATATATTATTTTTAGTTTGCATGGTTTGTTCTCTTGGATCTATATTAATCAAAATTCTAGCAGATTATTTGTTCTTTTGGTTCATTTTAGACAGATACAGTTTGTCTGATACGCTCATTACTTTGAATAATAAACAGTATTGCTCTGTTGCTAGAACAATACAAGCATTATAAAGATAAGCCTCTTTCACCATAGCTTCCTATTACAGCAAGTTTAACACTGGACCCTGGTAAGATGGCTGCCATATGGTTCCATCCCAGAATGGCAAGTCACTAGAACATTACACATCTGTTGCCAAACGCAGTGTGCCAACTTGACTGGACCAATGTTTACAGGAGCAACATGTTACTGCTGTGTACTTTCAGTCAGGACATCTGCACTAGTGTCAAAAACATATGTGCAGACACAATTCCAACGAAGACCAGATCTCTGATGCTGACTGAGAAGAAAAATATCAAACCGAGCAGCGTGTAGCAGAACACGCTGATAAATCTATTCAGTTCTCCTGAAACTTTGAAAATGTATTACAAAAACACAACTCTGCTTTCTTCTCATTTAGAGTGCATGTGTTGTTAGTCAATACAAGGCAGGCCGGGCGCTTTATTTCTGATTCCTCGTAGGGGCTTTGGCAGCATTTTGTTTGATTCCGTTTTTTAATCATTAGGCCTAACGCTTTGTTTGCAAAAAAGATGACGACGTAACTGTGATCATTTGCCATTGTGTACGTAGACTAACGTAATCGGCTCAATTCTGCAAGCTGTTGTTCACAGCTTGCAAACAGACACTGGAGGATCAAAGTGCAAGAGTTAACCTTTTCACTGTAGCCTTATCTGAAATGAGGCTGCTGTGAGCTGGCTGTGGCTTTATAACTAAACTGTGAACGTGTACATGCTGTTAATGAACACAGCCCGCTGTAGAAGGATTACAACCAATTCCAACTCAAATATCATGTAAAGAAAAACTTTGACTTTTTTTTTTTAAATGTGCCCATTCAATTATTATTATTATTATTATTATTATTATTATTATTACACAGATGGCATACATAACAGATTGATGCCAGAAGTGACAGATAAATGCTGTTAAATTAAGGGAATTGTATTGTATTGCTGAGCTGACATTTTTCCCCTGTCTGAAACCCTCTTTCAAATGTGTAAAACATTTATTCGATATGTGAAACTGTAATAGGGGGAGATTTCACTGGTCACATTGGTCCAGGTCCAGGTCCAGGTCCAGATAATATATATATATATATATATATATATATAAAATTATAATATATATATTTTTTTACTAGGAGTTTGTCAAATCTGGACTAGATTATCCCAGACACTCTTCAAAACACAGTCTCAGATTTGTAAAAAGCTTTATCATATTTGTGAAAATGCAAAAGGGAGATTTCACTGCTTACATTACAATTCTTACAGGTCTCAGTGAAGAGAGGGCCGTTACTTCAGCAGAGGACTGTCACACTGTTCAACTTTGCTCTGTCAAACCCATGGTCAAAGCTGTCTCTGCACAGACATGCTAACCTGCTAGCCACGGAGCCCCACTGACAGCCTCCCTGAGACGATGACAACGGACATGCGACAGCGGAACTCACCCGTGCGAGGTGAGAACCGCATTGTCGGTAATGTAGGCTGTGATGGTACCTTGAGTTTGTCCAGAAGTATGTGCTTTGAGGCGGCTGTCCTCAGTCCTCTTGCAGCAGCCTGGGATGCCATGGATGCCGCCATGTTGACACGGAAGACAAAAGAAGGAGAGATGACGTCGGGAGCATGTGCGAGGTAAAGCAGAGCCGTTCATAGGTCAACCGGCAGACATGGGCGGTGCTTGAAGAGGAGCGCACACCATGGCTGTAATAACGGAACACACCGGCCCCGAGTCCCAAGTTCAGTGCGCACGTTCAGTTTGCATGTGCACTGTAGTCATATTCAAAAGCTGAACAGCACGGTTAAAGTGCACAGTATAGTAGAGTGTGAAATGTAAAGCAGGACATATGTAATCCAATGAAAAATGAATATGTCTGATCTCCAGGATGTATTTTTGCATCTGAATTTAAGACTCAAATTTATAAACACTTAAAAAAAAAAACTTTCAAACTGTAGGGGGAACTCTTTAAAGAAGAATAGTGTATGTTTTGTTATTATAAGTTTTAATTTAATTTATCTTTTTTTTAAATTATTATTATTATTATTATTATTATTATTATTATTATTATTATTATGTACCATTATTACCTGTCTGCAATGTTTGCATATTTGAATGTTTTTTTCCAATAAACATTTGAAAAATAAAATAATAAAATAGGCTACAATGACAATGACAATGACACATTTAAAAATGAGTCAAAATTCTTAAACTTGACAGCTTGAGACTACAAACAGAAAATTAAAATCAAAGGATTTCATATTTACAGTTTTGCAATATGGAGAAGGCTTTAAAACAGCATTTAGGGAGATGAAATGAGCAGAAAGTGTATTATAACAATGAAGTTAAAATGTGCATGTAATGAAATTTTGTTTTTTATGAAAAATTACATTTGAAAACCCAACAACAATGTCTTCTTCCAGATACAATCTCCTGGTTCCTGGGGACAATGGACGGATATGATCGCAATAGATATTTTAATTTTTCTCTGAAGGTCGACAATAAAAGATGATAGTAACTGCTCTGAAGCTTGGAACCAAGAGGATAAACTGAATTACGGCAAATATAATATTTACATGTATAATTTAAATTGGTTAGGGTATTACTGTTTATGACATGAATAATGCTTACGATGTGCTAACTGAGATTAACTAATGAATATAGGCTTTGCTTTTTGTATGTTTTGGTTAGGTTTGTTGTGGAATTCATGTGTGTGTATTTATTAAAATACCAAAGCTGGAGATTTTATGCAAATAGGTTGTCTGCATATGTTTAAACATGCATGAGGCGAATATGTATTTATTTCTAAATAGTTATGCTGTAAAATGTTAATGGGTATAGAATCATTTTGGTATGTTGATAAGTGTCTCAATAATCCCATAAGGGATGGATAAAAGTGTGTGTGCTTCAAGTACTTGCACACATGTATTTGTTCATATGTATGGCAGTATACTGTACACTAAGTAAACAGTAGTAGTTTAAAACTTGAAGTTCATTCAGTCCAGTGAAAATTGATACATTTCTAAATCTAAAATTGAGGCTGCGCTCCAAGGGAATGAATGGTGTGCCATTGTGCTGTTAGCTGTGTGTTGGTATACATACTATATAGGAATATTGGTGTTTTTCTGATTAATGTGTCTAAATAACCACATTAAATAAAACATTATTATTCATTCATTTTGTCAATAATTGATTATTTTATTCGACTGGGTCTACACATAGTTTAAGAGAAAAAATATGTTTGTTTCTTACTGTTTTTTTGTAATTTGGGAAAACTGACCTTTAAAGTTGACTTTGTAGCTATTTTTCTCTGTAAAGCAGTCCCAATAAATCTATATATTTGTCAATGTGCTACAGTTAAATTCATATAATAAACATGACCTGAGTATACACAAAAAGGCCCAGCATTGATTTTGATTTGCTCCATCCATCGTGCGACCTTGTGAGCTGGACAAACAATCACTGTGCTCAGATGAGAGCTATTGGAAGGGAGTCGAGTTAGAGAGCGTGGGATGTGTGAGCTGATCTTGTCTGAATAGCTAAATAGCCCACTCACACAACCCTCCAGAGCCCTCATTACATGCCGCATCTTGAAAGGGCAGAGAGGGCAAACCGATCATAAAGAGCAGTGATTATGACAGAGGGAGAGAGAGAGGGATGAGATACTCACTTAGAAACCATCGGTGTCAGCAGGCTAGGGAGGACAAGACAGAGGGGAGATGATGAGAAACAGCTACAACCAAGAAATCTTTTTTTTTTTTTTTAAAGCTCTGGTATAGTCAAAAAAAAAAACTAAATCTACATTGTAAAACCTTGACAAACTTTTAAAATGTGCAAATGTAAAACACATTTACGTCAACTGGCAGAGAATCTATCTCATGTTTATTTGATATTTTTGCTCTTAACCCCCTTCGTTTGAGTGAGAGCTTTTGATAGTCAGCGATCCATATTCCTCACAGTGAAATATTCTTTGACGGTTTAAAGCACAAATGAAGTGAAAAGTGCTGCACTGGCATAATAGTTTGGTATGTCAACAAATCCTTCTGAATGTATCAAAACGTGTCTCTTTGTGTTAGTGAAGAGTGGCGCTCAACTTAAGTGTAAGAATTCACTAAGAGCCAAAGACAAGCAGAATGACTAAAAGATGATTCACGGCGACATTTTCAGGCTTATGTTTCTTTTTTTCTTTGTCTCCCCAGGGACATTTTCTCCTCTCAAGGGAATTGATATTCAGACAGGGCCGTCAGAATATCAATGACCCTTACTAATGCAATTCAACTTTTCTCATTTGTGATGTTGTCCTGCCTCGCAGAACAAAAACTGTTTTTGTCCGCAGTGATAGAAATGATCTCATTGTTCTCCTAGAATACAAAGCAACTAGTGCTGCTTTTTTTCTTAAATTTGTGACACATTTTGAAATTCCATTGGGCCCTTTACAAAGAAGCTATTATTTCCTATATCTTTATATCATCTCATCCATAAATGTCATAATCGCTACGACAGATGTATGCTCATTTTCAGAATATGTAAATTGTGGAAAACAAAACAGCACATTACTTAGCAAAGCACACCAATGTTAAAGCAGGGTATTTAGCTCTTGTATTTGCTTTAAGAGTTTAATTAAAACCAAAATCAAATCAAAGAATAAAAGTCAACACACTGAATACCAGACTTAAATCTTAAAGATGTTGGCCAAACATCAGCTGTTATACAATTAAGTTTTCAGATGACTTTGGTTTGGCATTTTTAAGACACTGTCCAAGGCATTCATACACTACTAAACCTCACATATATCACATAAATGTGAATATTCAATACAAAAAACAAGCATTTTGTTTAAAACTATCATGCAATACAGAATGTGAATACAAAAGAAAAACTGATGCATGGAATTCAAATAATATTTGCAGTGCAATATTTAAGTTTTTAGTAATAATGCATTGTAATACAAGAGACTAACACTACAACTGATAAGATAAACAGTATGTAACCAAAAATCAAGATGTTTGATTTCAGCCATAGTATGTGTATATTTTCATCATACTCTGGTCATCTGGTTATTTTCCCTGGTTGTAAATTCTTAAGCCTCTTTCCCACTGGATAGAAACCCACTAACACATACTAACATCTGGCTCTTTTCTACCGTGGGAAAGGTTCATATCGGCAGTGATGGAAACACGACACCTGGGTAGACGCCCTAATTTTCACCCCTTTCCCGGCACGATGCTATGTGACGTGAGTTGATGTGATTATTTAATAAATAAAATCAACAGGGATTTGGACAGTTATTATAACGTAATAACGTACCAAACATAAAATGAATATGCTCACCCCAAAGCCACCAGACTACAGTCGGAAAAGAGTCATTTGAACTTGCTTATTGTCGTAAAACACACTTCATTCAAACTGGAGAGAAACAAAATAAAACTCATCATAACTGTCTTTGTGTGTCTTTCCACTGCTCCAACAATCACCAATGCTAGTGTGAGAATTTAAAAGAGATACCGAATAAGTGACAGATATAAAAAAAATGGAATTTACCGCCTTTGTTGCCTAACCCTGCTTTTCGGCGCATGTGTGACATCAACCGTGACACACCAGAAAAACAAAACAGAATAAAAGCATAATCATCTACTCGCAATGGGAAAAGGAGTCTTTTTAGTTTTTTATTATTATTTAAAAACAAGCTGCATATACGCGCTAATGTTGGTATTGGTATTAGTGGCCCTGTGGGTAATAATGATGTTGCATGTTCCATCTTTTCTTCACTCTGCTCCCCTCCCCTAAGGAAATTGAGCGAATGTGGAGGCAAGGCAACTAATTTGAGGTTTCCCCCAATAATCTATCGTCGGTTTCCACTCAGTGAGCTGCAAGCTGTCAGAATAGCAGAGGCAGCAAGCCACAGCTCCCAACAGGCCGTGTGGTCAGCTCCGACCTCTCCCTCACACTTAAACAGCAGTAATGCTTGGCTAACAACCCACAGGGCTCACAGCTAAGCTGACACCCTAAGATTGCCCAGAGTCTGGACCACACGTCTCTGTCGATCTCTGTTTGTCTGCCTACCCCCCTTCTCTTTTTCATTTCTGCCTCAAGCCTCTCTCTTTTTCTCTGTCTCCACTCGCTGTGTTACTTTCACTCTTTGCTCGCCCTCTGTTTTTACTCTCTCTGCCTCTTCCTCTCCCCTCTTTTCCCTGACTTGCCTGTTAACCACAGTTCCCAGATGTGCGTTCAAAAGTGAATTCTGCACAGTCCTCCTGACTGCAGGGCCCTCTTCAAAAGTCAATGAGACAATGACAGCAAGGCTCTGCCCATCTCATTAACGTGACTGGCTGGACAGCATAGAAGATCACCAGAGAGAGAAAGAAGAATTCACAAGCATCTGAAAAGGTTTTGCTTCTCCGTCTGTCTGTCTCACACTCTCCCTCTCTCTCTCACACAGAGTCTGGACACTTTAATGACCCTTTCTCTGACTGAATGCTGATAGGTCTGTTTCATTTTATGCAACGTGCACTCACACTCTGTCTCTCAACCCTTTAGGGAAAGCAGATATGGCCAAGCACCAACTTACTAGGTCTGACCTCTGTGAATTTATGTATAGGACGCGCTGAGGCCAAAAGTACAGGCAGTGCATACAAGAATAAGGGCACATCAGAGCATACAAGTTCTGAAAGTCGCTATTCAGCTTTGCAACAGTGCAGCGATTCCACTCAAAGCCAGAGTTTTGAACTCTGTTTTATGTTATGTTTACATATAGATTTATGTGGCATTAGCTAGCCAGAGAACAGTTTTGTTTTCTATCCGACGGAATACTAAATGAGTGAGAGAGAGATGGGGAATTAATGCACTTAACTGCTGAGTCAACAAGCAAGGAATCTAGCGGCTTAGTCACACAGACAGCGAGCAGACTGCCCGACAGGGAAATTAAAATAGGCAAGAAAAGACGCCGCAAAGACCCGAGAGTGATGGAGATCGGACGAAGAGAGAAAGTGAAAGAGATGAGCAGGGGAGGGGACGGTCATTGCCACCCTGTGCTCAGCACATCTTTTGATATGACAGACGGCAAACATAATTAGTCATCATTTTCTGTGCTAACCCTTAGAGTTCAAAATGTCACAGCTATGCATATGTATGAGCCTGAGCATTTCCTTTCATCCTTCCATTTGCATCCAAAGAGTTTGGACACATTATGACCCAGTAAACACTTTTCTCTCCAGAAGAAGAAGAGCAGGGCAGACTTTCTCCCATTGTGATGATTGCCATACCTCAGCATCACCCCACGATAACTTTCACTTTTCTTTTTTTGTGTCTGCTCTGAATGTCAGTGAATCAATACAGTGACAGGAGCTGCCACATCTAACCTACCTACCTAACCCCCCCCCCCCATGTCTGTCAGCCACACTCAGCTGGAGGCCCTCCATTAATGTGCCGTAGAATAACATAGTCAGTGGGTCTCCACTCTTGGAGACAGATGCGTCAAACAGAGCTTGTGAAGTGTTGGGTCTTCCACTGTGTGATGTTCCTGCAGGTTTTTTCAGCAGACCCCTCGATGGAAATAACCAGCCTGGATCAAAGCAGAGGAGACATGATATCATGATATTACAGAGAGAAGCCCTCATGGAGGTAACTAATTTGTTAATCATGTATGCATGTGAGCCGATGCATTGAGGAACATTGGAAGACTTCTCAGAACATTTATCCACAGTTACCAGGCAGATAAATTCATTAAGGGGTTTAGCTGCACTGCAGAGGGAGGGGCTTATTGAGGCTTCCTTTATTACCACAATGGAAAATGAATGCTGACAAACTCAAAATCAGCAGCATGAAAAGGTGACATCTGAAATGCTGGCTTCAATAGATGGCGCTGTTTTATTCCAGGCTTCAGTATCACACGCAGCATGGCTCACTGCACTGGGGAGTATTGAATTCATACCCCAAACAAAACCAAACACTGCACCTGACTAACACACAAACATGCACGGACACCCACGGACATGCGTGCCCCCCCACACACATACAGTCACAGTGGCAAGGCCAAGCAGAGGCTGGGAAAGGGCTTAGATGTGCATATGAGAGAATAAGAGCAGCCCGAATCCTTCAGAAGCCTCTCAGCACACGCTGTGCCACCTTCGTCACCAAAGGGGGACTGGGTCATGCTTTAAAACTTTTAGCTGCTCCTCTCCTGCCTTTCATTCCCCTTACAACCCTCCAGCATATATCAGCACCCTCCTTGCCCGTGACCTCAAAGAAGCAGCAGGAGGCCTCTCATCCCTTTCTCTCTGAAGGTGATATCTTCACATAGACAAGAAGATGTATAGTTACAGACAGTCAGAACTTGTGGAACATAAAATAAACATGATTGTGGCACATACATCCCCAGGCAGGTTATGAGAGACAAAGTGTCTTTTTTTTTTTTTTTTTTTTTAGTTTTCATGACTATCATCAGTGGATGCATGTTCGCCATCCCAGGTCAAGCACGCAAAATGCATGCAGGTGGGATGGTCGGAAATGTCAATAGAGAAATCAAAGCAATCAGGGTGGTGCCGAAGGGGATGTTGGTGTGATAAATTGTCTTGTTCCTGACAGAGGTCACAGGGGTGGGAGAAGGGGGAGGGTGGGGTAGGCAAGGTGGGAAGAGGGCTGCACATGGCAAAGCAAAGTGTGCTCAACCATATGCCTTAGGGAACGGCTCGAATACACACTTCATTCAAAGGTGCGATTCAGAGTGTGACTCTTGATGCAAAGTCATTTCTGACACCGTGACCTTTGCAGGGCTCCCGTTCTAGCTCTGAGTTATTTCTTTGATTTAAACCTTGTGTTACTGCCGCCTTCTCTGGGGAAATGATGACAGATACACCCATGAGCTCGAGATTAGCTCAATGGGACATTATTGCCTACATCAGAAAAGCTGCAGCACAGCAAGATCATTGATGGATGATAGTTCCTAAAATGGTTTTCGGGGCGAAATGATATCCAAATGCATTTTTTAGTAGCGAAAATGTTTTCTGTTGTTGCTGTTTCGGCACACTGACACATGATGATTAAACTTCCTGGTTTTCATCACATAATATAGCTGGAAATAGCAGTTGGTTGTTTACCATACTGCCATTTTCCATTGCCAACTGAAGTATTACTTAAATAATGCAATGACCGCGAGCAGATGTGAATGTCATCGCAATGGCTAATACCTACAGTTCAAACTCCCAAGGCAGCCAGCTCCTCCACCTTAAAGGCTGATGAATAACTACGGCACAGTAACACTCTCCGTGCGGATGCATGTGGACGAGGGAAAGAGAAGGAGGGAGTTATCTGAGGCTCCATTAACCTTGTTTGTGTAGAGGCACCTCCACTATGCTAAGCCCATATCGCGTGGGGGACCTCAGGGGACCTTCCACTAATTAACCTTGTGGAGACACCCTCAGTAGAGGGAGGCTGGGGCCAGAATAATAAGGAGGCCTTTGCCAGGCCATTAGCAGGAAGATTAACACATCTACCTTTCAAGTAGCTTTTTGACACAAAACCAATATTTGTCTGCACTGGCTTGGTCTGTGGTGTGACACAGCTGAATTCTAAGTAACACGTTTGTTTCAGCCTCTTTCACTGCTCAACTATCACACAGGCTTTTTCTGGCAGCTCTGATATGAGAAGGTAGGGCATTTATATGAACATCTGTAAATAGACAACCCTGTCTCCTACAAAATTACACTCCCATACAACTAAACTGCCTTCTCAATTACGTATCCAGGAAAACGTATTTTCTCCCGGGACAAAACTACTACTTGGTTACGTTACATAAAAGATCATGGTTTCTCTGGCATGGCCAACGGTGTGTGAGTGTGTGTCAATGGTTATCACTGATGAGCATGTGGCACCTTGTACAGTAGCCTCTGAGTCTGTATGAATTTGTGTGAATGGGTGAATGCTGATGTGTTGTAAAGCGATTTGAGTGATCGCAAAGATTGGAAAAACGCTATATAAATGCAGTCCATTTACCATTTACTTTTGGTTTTCAACTGAACACGAACACCGGTCTCCTGAGGGAAAGTCCTGTGTTTGTTTGACCCATCCACCCATCCATCCATCCATCCATCCAGCCATCCATCCATCCATCCATCCATCCATCCATCCATCCATCCATCCACCCAGCCATCCACCCAGCCATCCATCCACCCACCCACCCACCCATCCATCCATCCATCCATTCATCCATCCATCCTTTCACGCCAACCTCCCCAAAATGCAGACTTCTACAAACTTGGACTGCAAATGTTCTTGTGACACGTCAAAAACAAAAGACTTCCCCTCGAAAACGTAATTGTTGTATGGAAACGTAATTTTTAGAAGACCGGGCTGAAATAGAACATGTATTATAAAGATGTATTTTTATGCCATATTCTTGAGCAGATCATTCTGTAACATGTTTATTTTAGAGTAAACTTTGAGTCAAGAGGAGAATGCACTCTGTGCTCCTTTGGTGCCAAAAGTGTGACAGCATTATGCTGCACATTTGGTGTATCAAGTCACAGGTGCATGGAGTTTACATCTGTGTTCACTGAGAAAGGCAGGGAAATTCATCGATTACAGTCTATCACAGAAGGGAAAAAAACATCCCCACCTTCACACCTACAGGCAATTTAGATTAATTAATTATCCTGACCTGCATGTCTGAACTGTCGGAGGAATCCAGTGTGAACACAAGGAGAACTTGTCATCACCAACTGGGAATCAAGCTGAGGAATATTGTGCTGTGAGATGACATGGCTAACTACTAAGAACCATATGGCATAGGGCTTTTTACCCAAAATTAATGAATGCATCTTTTACTAGCCTAATTTACACATATTCTAGTGGTTTATTATGCAAATAGCATTTCTCAAGTGCGGTCCATTGGGAACAGTACATTCAAATCTTTTTTTTGTGATTGGTGAACAGTGTCCTCTCCAACCCTGAGTCATGGTCTACATTCCATTTACAGCTGGATTGTATATGTATATTAAACTACACATAGACCATGTAGAGATGTTTGTGGTGGAAAGGACTCTAGACTTTGATCATATTGAATGATGGTCTTTCACCCTTTCTTAGTTGTAACGTTTGGCAATTAACAAGACAAATAGTCGATCGACAAAAAAAGAAGCAAACTATTTTGATAATATATTAATCGTTAAGTCATTTTTCACGCAAAAATTTCAGAAAATGCTGTTTTCAGCCTCTCAAATTTGGATATTTCCTGCTTTTCTCTGTTTTATATAATATTAAACAGAATATCTTTGGGTTTTGGACTGACAAAACAAGACATTTAAAGACATCACCTTGGAGTTTAAGAAACTGGGATGGACATGTTTCACTATTTTCTGACATTTTGTAGACCAAACGATTAATAGAGAAAATAACTAGAGAAAACAAACGGCAGATTAATCGATAAGGACACTAATTGTTAGTTGCAGTAAATACTACATCTAAATAAATCATACTTTCCTTTATCATTATTGACACTCCATCATGATATGTATTTGGGGTAACATTGTCCAACCCTTTTATGAATGAAAATCATAGAAGTGTCATGAAAATGAAAACAAATTCTATTGTGTATAGTCGTGTGGCTGAATACAGGAAAAGGAGACGAAATATATCCCTCGAAGAGTTGAAAACTGTCAGCATAAACACGCATTCCTGCAAGCAGGTGGAAGCTAAGATCTTTGACTGTTTTTTTTATCTCAGACTGCTTGACATGCTGGGATTTGTGCCAGCAGTAGTGTTATAAAAAATGCATACAAAGGTGAATGTGGCTCTCTCTCACCAGCCTTTTATCAGGACACGCCATCATATAGCTTGTTTTGTGCATGATCTGATTCAGCCTTTATCTTTTTCTTTATTTCCCCTCCCTACAGTGTGTTTTACTCTAACTTTATCTGCAAAACACACCTGCAAATTGTTTGGGTGGTTGCCACATCCCTAGCCTGCTTTCCTTTACTAAACTTTACAGCAGAATAAGGAAGTTTTGCACTTCTACCCAAGAGAAAATCCACAGAAATTGGAAAAATCCAAGACAGCACTTTGAGACTTCAAAAGAAAAGGACACAAAGAATATCTGATATTTGAATATCTTTTATAACTCTCCCTTGCCAATTTTTATTCAACCTCCACCCACAAGGAAAAGAGATGTCATATCTGAAAGGTGACTGGCTGTTAGTTATACTTCAATGGGATAACAGAAGATGTGGTCAAGGCTGAAAGTGTAAGAATTATCACCTCTTAACCCCTCATTGATTTGGACGTATTTTATTGTGTCATGCAGCATTGTGAATTCTGAGAGCCTCGGTGTCGGAGTGACTTTGTACGTTGGAGCCGGGCGACAGCATGGAGTGTGCTCGGAGACCTTCTGGGCTTCATGCATAATGCTCTTTGTGTTTCCTGGGAAGGATGGACGAGTGACAGCGAGGACTGAGTCCCTTCCAGAATCTCAAATGGATTACGCTCAGTTTCTCCCTCTTCTCGCCTGGCTCTCTCCATCTCTCTTTTATGCTATTTGCTATCATTGATGTGGCCTTTTCCTGTGTGTGGCATGAGAACAAAGGCATTGTGCTACCTTAGCATGCTATTGCCGCATCTTTCTCCCAGTCTTTCTCTGTTTATCCTCCTCTCTGTGTCTCCGAGCTGTTCTCCTACCTTGCTTTCATCATTTACTTTGCAAGAATGTCTGACCTGTGCTCTAACATCGTCTTAAGTGTCACTTCAAAAGAGAGATTTATGTGGATTATTTCCATTTTAGACAGTGACAGTGATAAAACGAGATTGGATATGAACAATTAAGTGTGGCTGTTTGGTTTATAATGCCACTTATTTATTTTCTAGCTGCCAGTTGGATATACATTCTCGATAAGCTATTCACCTTGAACAGAAAGGGGGTCGCCTTGCACTACAGTGAAATGAAATTAACTTGATATGTATAGCCAGAACTTCCAGATTCATTAGAAAACCCTGGTTCCTATTACAGGGGGTCATACAATATTCCCTAAATTTCATTACGCTGTGGTTTATTACATAACAGCACATCGCCCATTAGCCCGTTGCACCCACATTTACAACTCATTTACAACTCCATGAATTATGAATCAGTTTCCTTTCATCACAGCTGGAACGCTCCCCCTGATGTGCAAATTACACTCAGGAAAACAATCACTGCCCGAGCAGAATTAGTCCGCGGAAACCCGAACTCCAAGCCAGACTGTATGGATCCCAGGCGGACCACACATAATAAAAATAAAAAAAACTTTAAAGTCACATGGTTCATTGTCAAAAACAGCCTTTCATTCATTAGACAAATGTATTGAACCCTCCACCCTATATGTATGTAGTATGCAGCAGATAGAGAATTCAAGACAATACAATCGGGTTTTAACATTCTGTGGTTTTCTCTTTCACTCACAATAAGTTGGAGCTAATAGATAAATGTAGCCCCTAACTTGCCCCTGGAGGTGGCCCTCGGGGCAGAGGACTTAGTAACAATAGATGTATACTCACAGCACTGCCCCGGCCACACAATTTCTCATAGCCGTAGACTCCCTGTAGTGCTTTATAATGCTCTCAGATATCCAGGTCAGCCACTAGCTACATTCACACTCCATACAAGCCCACGAGAAGAGATAAGTGAAACATAAATCAGGGAAGCGAGAGAGGAATGAGCCCCTGGCGTAATGCAAAGGTGATTATGAACTTTAATGTGCACTCTTTTCAATAAAAACATGAAATATGATCAGGCTTCAGGAGAGTTGAAAGACACTTACAAGAACATTAACAAGAGGAGTTCTCTGAGGTTAGGGCACGGTTGTTCTCATTCAGCCCAGTGTGGTGTCAAGTTCAAATTTATAAGAGCACAATGAAAGTGCTGTGACAAATACAGCATCATTTTATTTCTATGACCCTGTGGCGACAATAAAAAAAGATGAGGCAGATTTCTTTTAAAAAGCACACTGAACTGCATTCAAGCATTACACATATACTGTATATATTGAATTGATTTGAAGTATTACAGAATCAACATCTTTACTTTCCAACTCATGAACCGAAGATTAATTGCACCTTATGTCTGAAGAGAATTGGCTACTTTATTGATGGATCCTGCACCAGGAATGAACCTATGAGAATATTAATGGGGCAAGGTTTTACTTGCACATGTTCAATGTAGCCACACAAACACGCAGCTTTTAAAGTGAAAATAAAATGGTGCACACACAAAAATAGAGGAGCGGCAGGAGAACATTTCTCATAGATGCACTGTAACAGACATGTAATGGGTCTTCCTCAGACCTAGATGCATACCCTTTTATCTACTGTACAGGTATAAATAAGCTTTCCTCGTTCAAAGTACATCTTTCCTAACATTTCAGCATGAACTAAAGGTAGTCAGTTAGATAGCACATTGATCAGCGAGCCTGGATGGTGCAGGGGAACAATGCACTCATCCATCACCACAGAGACCTGAGGGTCAACCCTAGGCAGCATTGCTTATGGGTTGGCCCCATAAAACACAATCAGTTTGAGGGAAGTCATTGAGAGATCATGACCTGACAGTCACAGCAGTAGCAACTCCTACTGATTGCGCTGCACACTGTCTTCGCCCTGCCCAGGCCAAGAGGTAATCGTCATTATGATGATTCTGCAAAAGGCTGGGCCAAATGGTGGAGGGTGAACACGCGGTGTATGATTTATTTGTAAACATGTAAACAACGTATGTTGATTTACGTCACACCAACAAGCAGGTCAGACTGGTTTTAGCAGGGTTGTGAAAAATTACCCATTTCGAATGTTATCAGTCCATTAGGGTAAATTGTAACAGCATTATAATGCTACAGACGGGGGCAAACTGCACCGACACGCATGTTGTGAAAGTGAAACGGTCTCAGTTTTAGACATGCGGATAACGTTGTGAATTGAAACAAAACAACTTGTTTAGGTTCAGGGAAAAAAAAAATGGTTTGGGTTCAAATAAAGTAGCCTAACTTTAAGTTACGTATGTAAGTTAAGTACGGGACGTAAGTTGAAATAAGTTAACCTGTCGAGTGTTTGTTTCACACAGGACACAGACAGTGGTCTCCTGGGTGAATGTTCTGTGTTTGTTTCACCCAACCGTCCACTTTGTCACTCTTTATACTACCTCACCTGACTTTTTCATTTGCTCACGTCATAATTACTACACCCACTAGAGGTCGCTACAATTTTGAACCTCCCTGCGCTGATCCAGTTTACCAATAGATGATAACGGCCTACTGAGCTAGGAGTTAGAGAAGGGCTATATCACCTCAAATCTATGCTCCCGGTAACAACTGATAACAGCCATTTAAAAATAAAAACTTCCAAATCCAACCAGGAGCTTCTAGCATGCGTTAGCACAGCTATACCCGGATTATGTTCAACAACAATGTTTTTTACACTTAAGGCTAATATATATATATTTTTATTCTCTCTTCATGCAGTATCTGCATAAGGCAATTATGGCACGGTTAATATTAGGGATATCATGGTAGTGGCAAATAAACTATGGATTGGACATGGTTTGGGTTAAACTAGTACAACACTTGGATAAATTTAGGGAAAAACAGTTGGTTAGTGGTTATGGTTAGTTATATGCAATAGACATTGCAGTTATATGGCTCCCGCTGTAACCATTCGGCTACCAAGACACTCTATTAATTCAGATTTGTGACGGGATTGGAACTCCAGTCTCCTGCATGAAAGTCAGACATAAAGTGCACAGTGCTGTATTAGCACTGAACGTTGTCATCGGTCTTAAAAACGCGAAATGCGGACTCATTCAACACACAGTAGCTCCTAGGGCTGAAGGACTGTAGAGAAACTGGCTTTTATAAATCTGTTAGAAATACAACATAACATTTTTCAGTAGTGCCTAATGACACATGTTCTGTTTAAAGGAACATTTTGGTCCCCTGAGGTACGTAATTGTAGTTTTGAATGTGAAAATAATAGGGCTACAAAATTGACTCACATAAAGGGCTACTTCAAGGTTGCTCCAGCAACCAGCTTTTGTACTTCAAAAGGTAACATTTTGCTGTACCTTTTCCCTCTGACAGTGTATAATCCAATCCCTGATTCATATCAATGGACCCTTTGTGTTAAATAACTATGTCAGATTTGCCCCCATTCAGAGATTTTCACAGCCAAGCGTACAATCTTATCCATGACGCAGGGCGACATGGATAAGATGCTGATGTGTGCTCACAGAATCTCATCAGACACGCCGTTCCACCTCAGCTCTGCTCGTCTCTCTCCTTTAGCCTTGCTCTGATTAGGCCTCTAAATTGGATTCCAGTGCGGTTCTATCATTTTCGTGTTGTTTTGTGTTTGTGCACCCTCCCCTACCCCTCCCACTCACGCTCTACCTCTAACTCTATCTGCCTCGATTTTTTCAGCTTTCTCTAGTCGTGCCAACTGTAGTCTACTTTTTGGTAGATTACAGTGCTATTGTAATACTATGCCATGAAATTCAGAAGGTGTGACTTTCTACCACTGTGTTAGATATTGTAGAGAATTTTTTTTCTTTATTGATTTGCAGTTTTGCAGTGAGATCCTGTAGAGCCAGTGAGTCCACAATTCTTGCCCTGCAAAAAGTGATCATGGCAACTAAATGTGTGCCCCAAGTTACTTTACTATACAATCAATCAAACAGCATCGCACAACTTAATCTACATGAACCCTCCTATAATTAAATCCTGTAAAACACAGAATGCATCTGATACAACCAAAGGAAGAAGCCATAGAAGCACAACTTCTTACAGCACAGAGCAGGGCCTGTAGGGTTATATCAAATTAAAAGCAGTACATAAGAAGTGGCTCCCTGCTTTTACTTCTATTTTTGCTTCCATAGGCCGCTCGTTTCATAGAGTGCGATTAATGTGTTCTGGGCATTCATAATTCACAACAACATAGTTGTTCGATGATTCTAACTCTTTCTAACTAACACTGCCCACACCTTGGTATCCTTCAAAAATGTATGTAAATAGCGGCCAAAATATCAGATATTCACCTGTTCTTTGTGGTTGGGAGTATTATCTTACTGTGGTCCTGTCAAAAAAGAATGAAGGAATGGCAAAATGGCATATACCTACCTTACTCAACGTATGTATTAATGAAATGATCCCCTGCCATGTACAAACCCCCACACCAATACAAAGCTTCCAAAAATCTCGTAATGTTTCAAAGCCTTTGATGGTGCTAAATCCAGCACTCAATGTCTTTATTTTGCCCATATGTGCCAGGTCTCCCACGTACAGATACTTTATTAAACTTGATATTTTTTTTTTTTTTAGGCTGCTGCCAATCCGCAGCCCACTGCTTGGAGAGGCAGAGTAAAGATTCTCTTGTTTTTTGAGGAGGGAGAGCCTGGAGGGAGGTGATGAGCGGGGTCACCAGCTGAACAAGCCAAGCGTGCTGTCATGTTGCCCTCGCCTCCACCACTCTGCTTCCAATGCACGTTTCTCCTGCTTCCAGTACAGAGTGCACGCAGACACAGGCACACATTCTAAAAATATGGATCCACGTGCAGCACATGAACAATAATAAATAAATAAACAATGTAAATATACACATGCATCCGTATCAGTAACAGTAAATTAAGCTATCAAAAGAGTTCTAAACCCAGTACCTTTAAATTGATGTTTTGCGTTAATTATGGATTATGCATATGTTGTTTATGATATTGATGAAGTCCAATGAAGTGTTTATTTAGCAGATTTAGCAAGAAGCTGGGAGACATCAATGTACTCTTTTTAAATGTGTGCCTCAAGTTTGGTTTGAGCTTCATCCACGTGGGGGCACTTGATATAAATATTGAATTGGTGGCGATTTCTAAATGAGGGTGAAACTATATGAGGCAAATACAACATTTTGTGGCACCACAGTGAATGGAAATATCAAAATTGATGAGAGCAGTTTAGGAGATTCGCTCTGGCAGCACAAGATGAAGGAAAATACTTTAGACAGTCTGGTACATCTGCCTGGGATTTTAAACTGCTGGCTCTAAGGACCTCTCTGACTGTCTGGAGCTGCAAGGTGCTTCCATCGATTGACTGGTGGGGGAGGAAGATCGTCAGCCTGAAGACGTTATAGATGACAGCGACAATGCTGAGCTTCCTGATTCTGGCCAGCTTGCTCACAGATATTGTCCGGCTCTATCTGTTCCCCCGCAGCAGTGTGATAAATAGATAGATGAAACATGTGAATAAAATCTATATCCTCACACAGCAGCATCGGTTGGCAGCAACATGACTCTGCTTGTGTGCCTGTTAACAGGTAATTCCTACCGCTCTGCAGGAAAGAAATAGCTTATTGCTTGTATCAGTTGAATATTTTGGTCCAAACCTTTGGGCTGCGTCTTGGCTTGGACCACTCTCTGTACAATACCTGGTCGAACACAACCTTCCTGTAGACGAGTCAGAGAGGTCCTGCTCACAGCTGCTTCTGCTTAAGTGGCCCGTTTGGATTTGTGCCACTCAGTGTTTCTAGTGACTAGAGGACGGAGCCTGTTTCCGGTGCAACGTTTTTGCAATATTTTGTTGTCACTATAGACTGCATAAAGGAAGTGATTAGTTATTTTGTTGACCCTATTATGATTATTTAGTCTCATATAACTTTTCTTATCGACGTGAGATTTTGTTTTTCCCAGGATAATGACTTTATGTTTCGAAACTCTTTTTTTTCTTCACTGAATTTAGTTAAGTTTAGTTGAAAGTATTTCATTTGAGTGTCTTCATCGAACCTAGTGCTATTTATAAATCAAATCAAATTAATTAATAAAAAAAAAAGAATTGTGACGTCACCCATTGGTCTGTGGACTGCCGTTTTCAAGCTTCACGTTCTGTATTTTGGCCATCGCCATTTAGTTTTTCTGGAACTTGAATTGACACAAGAAGGTGGAACAAAATACAACCGAACGCTGAACAAGACATTTTTAGGCAACCAAAATGTTATAATTAACCTTCATGAACAGAAAACACACTGTGAAAGGGTTGAAGTTCTAAGACGGAAAGCGAACTGTCAATCAAAAGGTAACCCGCACTAAAGCATATCTTGCTTTAATTGTCTATTTTACTCTAAATGGGACCATATTTTTTACAAAATTATCCATTTTTTATGAAATGATAAAACCTTCCTGGAGCACAAGAGAAAAAGTTATATGATTCATTCTGTTACAGAAAAGCCTGTGCAATACCAAAGCCCGCTGGCCACCAGCATGCTCTCTCTTAATATCTCCAGCCTTCTAAGAAGAAATCTTTACCAGAAGAAAAGGGGACGACCTGGGAAGCATGGCCTCACCGTGCCCTCATATTGTTCAAACACACTATTGAGTGTGAACCCTCTAACAGGCCTGGAAGCCATTACTTTATCACAGGGACAGCTGAAAAACCTCCTACCCCACCTGGAGGGTGTGTGTGTGTGTGTGTGAGTGACAACAGATATCAGCTATTTGTGTCGCCAACCCCACCTACTATGATGTCACCAGGCAGCAGCATGTCCACGGTTGGCTTTTGGCAATGATTTGAGCAGTGCTGTTTAACCTATGAAAAAAGTTTTATAATGTCTTTTGCAGTTATAGAAGGAGTTCAGGTCATTAGGGGTTATCCTGGATGGGGCTTGAGAATTTCTTGAGAATTTTTACTGGCTCATAACAAATACATATTGTGACTTATTATTACATTTATATATATATACAGTATATATATATATATATATATATATATGTATTAATATAAACATGAATCTTTGGGATAATTTTTTCCTCGGATATGACATGTGGCAGTCAGTCATTTATTGCACCGCATAAATAATGTGGCCTCCTGCATTAAAGGTAGAATATAATCTTAAACAGAAGCTGACCAATTCATGCGAAATTGACAATGGTGATAATCATTTTCCACACATTACTTGGATTTTTCAAACAACCACGAAGAGATACTAAAACAATAAATTCCACCATAGTAGTGCTTTCAAAATTAAGATTCATGGGAGACCACCTCATATGTAATGTTTTTCTAATCATGTTTACTGATTGCCAGTGCAGAATTCTCCAGGTGTGTAATTGTAATTCTTCCAGGTCCTGAAGGAGGGAGTGTTCAACTCTGAACAGAATCTATTTCATGTCTAATAAACACCTGCCGCAAGATTTGATAAAAAGCCCCTCAGCTGAACATTTCTAATTATGAGGCATTACCTTTTGCTGCTCTAATTCTCCCTCATTCAGTTCTTTCCAGACGTGTGTGTCCGCCGTTGGTCATAGAAACTGTGCCTTCTTCCGCTCAGAGCACATTTCCTGTGACAGCACCTCTCGGGGGAGTGACACTCATTCTAGTCTGGTGGAGTGAGAGCAGAGCCCAGAATTCACTTCTCACACAGTAGTAGAGCAGACTACACACCAGGGCCGAAGAGACTAGTGCCTCACCTTTACGTGACCTTGTATGGACTAAGTTGCTCTCAGCACGCGGCAGCCGGGTGCTGCTCTGGAAAGAAACATTGAGTAAGAGCCGGAAGAAAGCCACGGCAGCCCCTCAGCAGCAGAGCTGAATGATGTTACATGTTGGAATACAAGTGACGGTCTGTTATAAATCACTAAATAATTATAATACAGTCGCCGTTTAAGCACTGTGTAAAATTGTTACGTTGTGAAGGTACAGCAATTGAAGGAGTCATTAATCCCTGCCAGATATCCCCTATATGAATACGGTAACCAGCAAAATAAATGAATCAATGGAGTGCCCAAAGCTCAAAGGCTTTTATACTTTATTTTACAATGGAAATGTAATTCTGTTGAATAGTTTCTGCACGCCACATGAATGCCCTTTTTGACTTTCAAAAGAAAGGGCTCCAGGCAAAGGTAATTCATGCCAGGGAATAAAAGAAAGAAACCTTTGTGCAGCAGGCAGGAGAAAGTATTCCGTTACTCACAGCCTACTTCTTCCCTCCTTGTCACACACACACACAGAGGCTTTTACTGGGGCACAAATCACTCGTGAACAATTCTATATTCCGTAATTGCATCATAACACGGTTTTCCTTCATTCAGCCTCTCTCTGCTTATTTGCCTATTCAGGATCATCAGAGCCCTTTATCAGCATGCTGTGTGCAAAAGGCAGATTGAAAGGTTGCCAGTCCATCACAGCGCACATATTCATTATGAAATTCACACCTGTGGAGGAACATACAAACTTCAAAAGCCAGGAGCATTCTTGATGTGCTGCCCACTCAGCCTCTGCATAGCTTTTTCTGCTTGTGAAATCAGACACATACATTAATGTTGGCAATTCACGGAGATGCAGATTGTTGCTTGCTTACATCTGCCGATATGTTTCGGCTTCGACACAGTGTTGCCACTAATAGGCTTTCTATGGAGATTTAACGTGGAAGATTGTGTGACAACATTAGACGCAATGTCACTGTGCCAGAATGCAAATAACACTGCCATGTTCGGATGTATGTCATTACATTCATTATTGTTCGTTGTGCTGTGCTGTGAGCTTTTACTCCATACTTTGAATGGGAGAAAAAAAAAAAAAAACTTTAAACCTTTTTTCTTTTTTAGGTTTAAATCTTCTTGTGCCTGAGGTGCGGAAGGGAGAATTTAAATGTTCAGCGAAAACAGAGGTGAAACATTGCACAAGGTTGTAGAAAAAAGGATCAGGATCCTCCGGGCGCTTGGTAATGTTCTGACCCCAATGTAAATCCATCAGTGCCATTTTGTTAATGAACTGAAGTATGATTTACACTGTCAGTGGAGCTCGTTTCCGCCGCCTCTCGCAAAGTGCTGACAGCGTCTCTCTGTATTCGGCAGACCTTTTGTGTTATTGTGAGTAAGCTGATTTGTGTTATTCATCTTAAATCCTTGATCCAGCCTGGTTGTCAGTTGATAACTGTGGGTCACTGCATACACAAGGAGAAGAAATACTTTAGGGGGAAAGTTTTATAACATAAAACCAATTACTGAGCTACTCTGGGTGCGTGGTGTTTGCATCCAGATCTTGTGCTTATGTAATTTATGATGCATAATCGGAATGCCTTATGCAGCACATATTTGCAAAATGTGTGTATAGCACTTTTTCAAACTTTTACATTAGTAATATTACAGTTCATCGAGTGGCCATTAAGGCTAAAAACAAAAGAATGCATAAGTGCAAAAAATATTTTTTCCACATCCTTATTTCTCTGTGAGCTCCTTATGTGATCACAAGGTGTGATGGGGAAAGGTAGGAGCTGTGGGACATCTGCGGCATAAAGTGAACATCCTGAGGTTTAATGAGGCTTAATGTTGCAGATGCGTGTCCCCTGCTGAGTGAACCCCACTTCACACAACCTGGCACTTTTCCGTGAGATGGGATTAACCAGTGGGAAAAAAAGGAAAGAAAAAAAAGCACTCACAAGAAATTCTGTTTTTTTAGGCTCTCCAGAGAAATCTCACAATGTTCAGCAACAACAGTCAATACATTAAATTAATGAACTCCATCCACAAGATAATATCAGGCATAGATACATTACTTATATTGACATCCCAATACTAACACACAAAATAAATGTCCTTTCTCCCTAACACCTCTTGTACTCAGACAGAAAGCAAAGCAAAACGTAACCTCCGTCAATAAATCAAATGTGCTGGACTGTTTGTCCAAACTCTTTCAAACTCGTTGACATATAAAACGTTCATAATGAAAAATCTTACAACAGTGCTTTTTTTTTAAAGTATGTTGTGTGCCTCGCTTTTTATGTCTTTAACAATCTAATGTTGTTAAACTGACAAAATTCCAGGTACGAAACAAACACGACCACAAGTTTGCAACAATGATAGATAAATATTTATAGATTATTAATGTGGCCTTCATTTTGGAAGTGCAATTTAGTAACTCTTAAATAAATAGTAAACAGAAAAAATATTTCAATAAAACGGTTACAGTATATGTGGCCTGTGTGGAGATTGGTCGGCGGCCAATGTAAGCATTTTTAGACAGCGGACATAGATTACAGCTAATAAATTGGAAAAATTACTCTAGAATTTTATGGATATGGATGAAATTAGATTAAAATGACATAAGTAGCACCCTCCACAAAGTAATCTTTGTTTAACTTTGTCAAAATCACATTTCTGTGAACAAATGTTGTCCTGAATACCAATTTTGTCTTAACATACGGCAAGTTAACCCCTGGAACACGCTTTATTCTTTTATGAGTTGAGTTACAGAAGACTAGAACAGAGATTAACCCACATGTGACGATATGACTTCGGCTCTCTATAGGAACAATAGACAAAAATATAACCCAAGATTTAATAAACCGGATTATCCTTGAAATGTGTATGATAGAAGATTTGTGTTTGCTCTATCATTTGTGTTATTACAGCCTACATGCCTCCCACACATGGGCAGATTATGAGACAATAGGCGCCTGTGCAAGGACATGGAAAAGGTGCCACCATCTTATAAGAAGAGACTGAGACTTTAGAGTTGTTAAGACACTTTTTGTTGTTCTTTTGAGTCTCTTTGCAGCCGTTACGCAGATCTCTCTGGTTTTATTCTTTTTGCTGTTAAATAATTATTTTCAAATATACACTTTGTAATTCAACTTCAATATATTTTTGAATAGGAAGTACAAGCTCAGCGCCAATATCAATAGTTGCAATTCCCCAAGGCAGAGACAGAGAGAGAGATTTGTGTGTTTCACATGATATTGTCCTGTTTTTATTAGACATTTTCATTGATTGTTTAGTTTCCATCCACAGAAACAACAGGATGGAAGCTAATGATGTTTGCCTGGGCTTCCTACAACACTATTAATTATTTTAAGAGTGTGGGTGGTGAGGTCATGGTGTGAAATGGCACTGCTCCAGTTTGTTGGAGTGATTTCCCTAATAGACGGACAGGCAGTGATATGATTTGTAATACATATGTATTGCTGTGGCGATTGCATAACCCAGAGAGATGAATCAGTGATGGGGGAACGAGGGAATCCTAACTAAATTTGGAAATAATAGCAGATGCTCTGCTGTCTGCCAAATGTCCTCGGAGAGAGACCTGTCTGGGAGGGTGGGGGAAGGGTCTGGGTGAGTGTTGAGACATGGTGTCTGACGCCATGTCTTTTTTTCGTGTTGTAGTGATTCATCTGGCTATTCTCACCTTGCTGTTCTCTCTCTTCCAGCCTCCGAGCACCTCCAGCTGCAACCAGCCAGACACGACTCCATGCTGCTCAGCGGAGAGCCTCAGGGATAAACGGTCCTGAGTGTTGACAATGGCTGTAATTTTATGAAGAGGGTGAGGGGCTGTGTCTCTTTATTCAGCTAACCTGATTACAGTCCTTCTCTTTGCCTGTGCGAGCACACAGTGTAATCTAAAAGCAACACCTGGGCCACTCGGCGATGCAGAATAGACGGCGTGCCAAAGTACTGGCACACCCCCAAAATGAATTAAGGTGGCTATTCAGGTCTGTCCTGACCTTGGGGAGGTGTGCATACAAGTTTCTCCTCTCAGAGAAACAAGTCTTTTATTACAGAGTCACTGTGAAATGTATGTTAATCCGTCTGGGGTTGGGAGGAGGAGAGCCAGGTTCTGAAGGGACAGAGTGATGGCGTTAAGAAAGAAGGAGATGAGGAAGAGGAGACAGAGAGGGCAAAGAAGGAGAGAAAATTGGTTCAAATGGGACAGTAAAGGAGACCAGTCAAGGGAGAAAAAGACATTGAGAAAATGATAGAGAGGTGACAGGCGCAGGCAGACCGATCCAGCCAACAGAGGGAACACATAGTGAGAGCCAGGATAGACAGATGGAAAGACAAGGGCACATTCACAGTGCTCCCTGATTCAGATTTTTGTCACACATCAAGCGTAACACAGATTTGATATTTTCTAGTCAATGCGATGCAAAGAGCAGCATGACATCTATTCTTTTCCCTGGTCTGAACCTCTGGACAACAGAAAATTGTGTTCTGACGCATCTGACAGGCATGCAAGTTGACAGCGTTGCCATGGCGATAAGAAAAGTATATTTCACCTGAGACAGCTGACATAATGTTGTTGTCCATGCCTGCTGTTGTCCATGCCTGCTTGGTTGAGCTAGCTCTAAAGCAGGATATGTAACTAAGAAAGAATAAATATCACATTCATACTTTTAAATGAAGAATTGTACTAATAAGAAATCAAGGTATACTGAGGAGTTTTGTTTTATACCAGTGGAATGAGACAATCAGTGGCGCTGAACTTTGACATGCAAATTTGTGCTGCTGTCTTGACCAATAGCAGGCTGTCTCGACAGTGCTGACCTTTGAGGAAACAGACGGCCAGAGTACAACATGAAGGATGCTGTTGTAGCGCATTAGCTGTGTTGCACCATCCAATTTTTATTTGTTGGAATATAAAATGCTGCACAAAAAAAAAAAAAATGGTTTAGAGACGGTTACAGGAGTCGATGGTACAAATGTGTCTTTTGTGAACTTATCTTCCTGTTAGCGACCGAGCTAAGAGTTAACGGTGGCCGATTAGCATGTTCCTGGCTGGCTAGCGTGTTGGGATTCTATCCCATCTGAATCCAGAATTGAACCGGCTTATTTAATCTGAATGCTTAGTGTTCAAATGTTGAAAGTTACTAAAGTGAAAGATGAGTAAAACTCAAAAGATCCAGTAGCTACAACCTGAGAATGAGATTTGAGAATGTAATTCAATTTAAAGAACATTTCATACACAGCAACAGAACATATCAAATTTTGATTAAATATGTATTTACACATTGAAATATAAGTAGCCTACTGACTAAGCATGGTTCACCTCATTTTGGGAAGTAAGTGAAGAGAAAGGAAATGGAAACACTATTCAAGAAACTGATAGAAGACCTGTTTTGCAGAGAGCACACAACTTTTATTCAGCCTATACTGTATATTTAAAAAAAAAGAAAGAAAAAAGAAATAAGAACAATAAACAATAAGGTGTTATGTCCAGAGCAGTAACATTTACAACAGCAAAGTCATTCATTATATACACTTAATACATAAAGTTTACATATTGATTTTGCCGTTGAAATGATCATACAGTATCTCTGGAAAATATATCAAATTTGTGACAAACATCCGTCACCATCATTCATCCTGTTCTTTCTGCAGCTGAGCAGTCTGCGGGCAAAGGGGTTGAAAACAGTAATATATATATATATATATATATATACATATTACAATTATTGGCTTTTTGCTCGCAAAGGTTTTATTGCACTTACAGTACCAAGCGTAGTTGTTGTTAATGTGTAAACGTTATCTTTCACTTCTCTCTGGCACTGCCTCTCTCTGTGTGTGCGTGTCTGTGCATGTATGTGCGTGCGTGTGCAGTGCGTGCGTGTGCAGTGCGTGCGTGTGCGTGCGTGTCCGTGCGTGTGCGTGTGCCTGCGTTTGTGTGGTGGAGGAGTTCAGCACCGCCCTCGGGCCAACATCGACACAGAGAGCTGAGGAGAGGCAGACAGAGGAGCGGCTGCATGCATGGTCATAAATTACACCAAAACTATATTTTCTGATCCACTAATCTTACTCACTGCTTTCTTAAACTACCGATAAAATGCTCCGGGTTCTTTCCGATTTAGAACCAGGGTCCAATTTCGAACAAGGCTTTAGGGGGGCATCCATCGGAACTTGGAGTCATTCGCAGCAGTGTGCCTAAGTAATTTTTCACACTGCACACTCTGGCACTGTAGAGCCCTGCTCGTGTCTGTGTGTAGATCACAAAGTAAATGGAAACATTTCAACATGTTTACTGTGTCGAATATAATTAAAGCCAGAATATAGTCCAACCAAACTCTGGTGTGGTTCAAACTCGGGTGCGGTTTGTTTGGGTGGTTGTGAATGCAGTAATCGTACTTCTGGTGCGGACCAAAACAACAACTCAGAGATCGCTTTCGAGGACCGATTCCACGCAAACCCTAGTGTGGTCGATTGCAGTGAGAACACAATCCAACCCAATCGCAGGAAGTGAACTGAGACGAAGGGATTATGGCCTGCCTGCGTGGGCATTTGTCAAGTTGGACACAGGTAAAAAAAGACAGATTAACATGAGTGGGACTCCTGCAGATGTCTGATGTTTGCTTGACATCTGTGCCGAGGAGAACATCTAGAATATGCTAAACAAAGTCCATAAAAATAGTGACGTTTAGGAAGTCATTAGAGATAAACTGGAGGAGAAGAGATTCACATTCTGCTCCAGGTTGCTTGGTCAGTGTTTTTCTGATAGAATGTACTGCGCTTATTGATTTCAGTGTCAACATTTTCCACGGTCAAAATTTCTAAACGAATAAGTATTCTGCAAGTACATTAATTCCGGCCCTGCTCCGTCGTACACGCCCCTCAGCAAATTACCTTTTTTAGTCGGTCCGCTTTAATTATTGCACTGTGTATCCGAACATGACTAAATAGAAAATAAACAAAAATCTATTTCACTCTGATTCAGACTAGACAAACAGACAATGGCTTGTGAAAGTGGCCTAAGTGCCACTTGTGACAAGTGCGACTGCGGTTCAGCAAGGATTACAGAGGCTTGCTTTGATGGAGATGAACATGAGATCAAAGGAAAGTTACGTAGCTGGACTAAGAGGTAGTGGGGAGCATCAGTCAAGCCAAATGTTAAAGACACATACTGCAGATTGTATACCGACGTAGAAAAGTCGAATTAGTGCATCAGATGTGATGACTTTTGACAGTGATACTGTATGTCTTAGAACTGATGTGAGCAGCTTTTTTCAGGAGCCGCCAGATGTGATCAGCCTAGGTGTGAACGCAGACACAAAGAGTTGATGGTACACAGCGACGGCTACAGTCATATCAGCTCCTGCCAGCCCTTCCTGTCTCCACCTATTGAGTTGGTGAGTGAGAGGCGCCTGGGCTGCACCAGCAGCTGTGGGATCAGGTGGCTATTCTTCCCCGGGCCATACGATCCTGTCCTGTCCTGCCGTCCTTCCTCCCTCCCTCACCTCTCCCACAACTGATCAGCATGCACGCTGTCCGCCTGCCAAGAAGAGTGAGGGAGAGGATACTCTGTAATCTACGGCTGCCATGATGACTTTGAGGAGCACTTTTTGCCACCTCCCATTCTCTCTCACCTCACCCTCTTCCCCACAGTCGTAATCCTGGAGCTGTCAATGGGCGGAGAGTTATGCTCTGACCAGCGAGAGGGCATTTTGTCATAGAGATGAAAAGGGTGAAAAAAAGAATGTGGGCAGCGGAGGCCTATAAACTTGTTTTATTGCATTGCAGGGAGGCGCTTCCGTGCAGCACATGCTTTTAATTAATGATACCCCCATCTGACCCTGCGCTACTTTGTGCTGTACATCCAACAGCCGGAGTGCCCCGAGTGTCAAGCAGAGAACTGCCCTGGCACTTCATAGACTTGGTGCATCCATCCTTAAACTGAACACAATTTATGGCTGCAATAGAAGCCTATAATTCTCAGCATGATCATCATCCCTTTAGTTGTTACAAGTTTTTACAACGTTCAGTGTAGAAGCATTACCATGCTGGGAAAATTGCTTTTTAATTCTACAATGGCAAGTGCTGTGAAAGTGGAGCTTTTGACCCAGATTGAAATTTTATTCAACTTGCTTTTGTAACTGTAACCTTTTACATTTCCTTTGATGTTATTAATGTGACCACCCGTCATGTTGTCGCGGCACGTGTTTGGACCCAAATGCAGCACACAGGAAACCAGGAACAGTTGATAATGACGTTTAACGTCAGAGCTCGGCAGGTACAGGGCAGGACAGATAACGAGCCCATGTACGTACAATATCCAGCAGACAAACCAGTAGGGGACAGGCAGAAAGTAGAGGGTGGCTGGGCAGAGGATCGGGAATCAGAAGAGAAGGGCAGGTCAGAGGCAGGCAGGGACGGCAGCAGGAAAATCAGTCTGGGAAAAAGTGCTGGAGAGTCTCGCATTTGTCAAAGTACAATCTGGCCTTGAGTGGGGGAGCAGGAGAGGCTTAAATACTGGCTTGATTGGAGATGAGATGCGTCTGGAGCCCAGGTGAGCTGATGAGGTGGAAGTGGCTGGCTGGTGCAAACCGTGACACGAGTGGTTTTGGGAGTCTTTGGCAAACGACCTATTCTGTTGTTTAGGTATTAGGCTGTGTTGCTGTATGCACAGTACTGTATTATCATAAACTAATACTTTTGACTAATACAATGTGGAATGCATTGTGAATGCATAGCTGCTTGTCAGAGAGGATATGAAAAATACATGGGATTCAGGTAGTGAAAGTGGAGGCTAACCTCAAAGCCATCACACAAAAGACAGGAAGTGCGGCCGAATGAAAGATTGATGAGGCACTTAAAACTAAGATTAAAAAAAGTATAGAGGAAAACAAAAAGGAATCTTTTATAACTCATCATAAACAACAGAGGGGCTCCGCTTTCACAAGAGAACTCCTGAAATATAGATTACTGGATTAGCGACCTGGAATGACCGGCTAGCTGTAGCAAGTCTGCCTTTGTCATCTGTGATGGGCCTTGATAGTGGATCATGTATTATGGATGCCACAGCTGAAGAAAGTTGGAAGAGTTCCCTGCCCTCGCCTGTCTTATTAATCCTTTAACATTTGATCTAAGACCTTTGACCTGGGATCTTTTTGTGTTTTGGAGAGAGTGTGTGAAAAAACAAAACGAATAAAGGAAGAGGTTTTTGCTTTTAATCGATGTCGGAAGCAGTAGTTCTGCCCCTCACTGTGGTGCAGCATAAGCTTTTCAAACAATTAGAAAAGGCGGTCATTGATTGATCACGTATGAGTCTCTGTTGGCATAAGACAGAGGCTTTATTGCTGCAAGGGGCTTCTTTTAAAGTGTTCAGACAGCTTGGTGCCTGGTGTGTGAAATCTGTGATATCAATACTGAAATCGGAGTCTCTCCCTCTCTCTCTCTCTCACTCTCCCTCTCTCTCTCTCTCTCTCTCTCTCTCTCTCTCTCCCTCTCTCTCTCTCTCTCTCTCTCTCTCCCTCTCTCTCTCTCTCTCTC